>JAZHYW010001124.1:0-299816 GCA_037355805.1 Ixodes ricinus | reverse complement strand
TTTGCGGTGCAAATAAACTAGACATCGCGGAAAGCTGATACCACATCAGAACCTAGCCCCAGCCGTTTGAGCGAGATGCAAAAGTTCTCATCACCAACCGCTGTATTATTCCAAAGTTATGGGTGATTTTTTTGAAATTTTAAATGTAAAATGGGGCCAATTTTTGCCCGTCCACGGTTTCTGGCGCCAGAGAGCTCCATGTATTCGTAAGCTCCGTCGAACCGCCATTTTTCCACAGAAATTTTCAGAAAAGGGCTTATAACTTTCGAATAAGATAACGGGTGGTTTCGCTCACTGGCTCCACACCCAAAGGTTAACAGATGCTTTAAAGGTTCATACCGCGTTTGCTTCTGCCTATTGACTTGCTGCAACATCTGGAAGGCGCTCTCATATTTCTATACTAGCGACATCCCCTTCCCCTGCTCTCTGCACTTGGGATGGTCACAAACTTTGGGCCTATAGCCCCACCAGAATAGTAAAGCAGTATAGTATACCTTTTGCGTAGCCCTTTACATGCTCGAGATGTGTGGCGACATTTTTCAAAGCACTTTGGGGTGTCATTTACACTCTCACAAAGCGCCGCAGCCGGTTTCCTGGTACGTGCTTTAGGCTCACCAGAGTTTGGTATCGAAGGTAGTGTTTAATCCGCTGTCTACCTTGTGTTCATAAAATGGGATGCGGTACTCTTGCTCTTAAGGTATACGGCATTTTTGCTGTTCGTCTGATTGGGGAAACAGTAGAGAAAACAATCGAATCACTGGAAGCGAAGTTCAGCATCCGAGTAATAGGATGTTTATTATATATATATTTATATTTACTATATATATATATATATATATATATATATATATATATATATTCGATGTTGCTGAAAGATGAATGTTTGTTTAAAGTTCTGTGTTCCACAGTTTCGACTAAAAAAGCGGCGTTCACTTCCTCAAAGTGGTAAAGAACTGTATCTGTATACTTAATGTACTTGCTCGACTGCAACATGAATAATCGGTAGAAGAATGTAAAAATTGCTGATGCTGACTGCAGCGCTCCAATTCGCTCAGAATCACTGCAGTATAGAATGTTCATTATCTTAGCTTTGCTGCTTGAGCCATGCATATTGCATGGCACAAGAATGGCATCATCATTATGACCAGTGTCTCATTTAACATAAACTTTGAATTAGGTAGTGTATTAAAAAAACTTTATAAATGGTGTTTAAGAAAGTTACTTTGAACTTCAGGGTGTTTTGCCTTATATTTTTACCATGCTGTTATAAGGAGCATTAAACTAGCATTCATTATATTTTGAGTTTTGCATAACATCTCATTGTTTTTTTAAGATTGACTTCCTTGTTGCATTCTCAGACCATGCCATGTAGGAGTCATTTATGAAATAGTGAAATTAATAAGATGCTTTTTCTAAATCTGCATTTTACTTTTAGAACTTAGAAATAAACAAAAAAAGTAAATATTTGTCTAAGAACTGCTTGAGCAGCGAAACAATTTTTCCAAAAACGTGACGCTTCAGATCTGCTTTTGTCGGTGTGTTTGTACTAGAAATATCTGCGGGAGTCGTTTGGACTGTAACTCTACACTTCGCCTAATATATGATACTATATATAATGTACGTATGACTTCTGAAAACCACGCCTCTGGTTGCTGGTTTCTATTTTGTTAAGAGATTTTTTGGTTTGTCAAACTTTATGGGTACCCAATTATCTTTTCCAGCTCCTGTTGACACCTGTGCTCATGGTTAAGCTTTCCTTCTTATTATACTTTCCCCAAAAAAGCTTCATTTTTAAAGGTTTCTCCGTTAGAGGTTTGAATCATCTTCCAGTCTCCTTTTCAGCTACGTCAATAATCTGGCAATATTGCTTTTATATTTTTTTATTCTTAACTGCCAGGAATTGTGGTAGGATAGCTGAGGCACTACGTTTTTGTTGTTTGTAGGTGATGTTTAAACTACATCTCTCAAGTTCTTCAAGACAATTATTTTTCTAATGGTTCATAGTTAACTTAAATGAAGATTGTAGATTGGTCGGAGCGAAAGTACCTTTCACCGAGAGCCGGCGAAATTAATTGGGAACTGAGTCGCTTGCAATTAACAAAATTGTGCTGCTAAGGCCAGATTTTTCGCCGCAAGATCCAAGAAAGCAGGAAAAGATTTTCTTTTGGCGGAAGCTCAGCAAAAACCTGCGACACTAGGTTGCGGTTATGAAATCTGAGCTTTTTTTAAACAGCTTCAAAAAGTTAGAGCAAATCACCTCCGTTTATTTTATAATGACGGAGAGCGCAATATTTAGTTGATATCCGTCGATACAAAGAGGCTCTTGCGTAAAGCTTACTGCATCGCCGAATTATATAGAAAAGCAGAAACTCAACCTTCTCTTGGGACACGTGTATTTTTCCAGTTTTAAAGGGATAAATAAAAATAAAGTAAGCCCAGACTTTTCTGCTTTATTGGTTGACTAGCTCCTGCATAATTTGTGTGCTGCTTTACACCAACACCAGTGGAAGCAGAAAATAAATCTGGAACTACCAATAACCACGGTTGAAACTGTATAAATCGAGATACGAATAGATATGATTGGAATGCATAAAACAGTGCAACATTTAGAGTTAATAAGGGCTGACAGACAATACGCGTTTGCACATTTAGTAGTACTGTGTTGTGAAGTGTGCGACCGTACGGCCGCACACTTCACACACGGCGGCACGCCTTTAAAAATTCAAAATTCAAACGTACATGCCTCAAATTAGGGTGGGGAACGTAGTTTCACAACAAGTGTTATTTGTATTTTTTCAGAGCTCAAGTGTGTGTGTGTGTGGGGGGGAGGGGGGGTAGTAGAACATTAAAAATAAACCAAATACGATGATCGTGCATTTCCGGTGCCCTATACCGGATGTTCGTCGTCTGCACACTGCTTTGTAAGCTTGTTCCCAGGTGGTGAATGTTTATATATTTTGTTAAAACTATTAATTATCGCGATTATCTTGCTCATAGCCACCCTCTGCTTCTGGGTGTTCAGCATATTTTTTTTTGCGGTTCAGCAAGCCAATTGGAAGCGAGCTCATAAACCAGTGTACAGACGAAAAACAGGCTGGTTTGATAATAATTTGGGTTGTGTGGATATCAATACAACTTGCAGTTGATCAGCCATTTCATAGTTAACTGCGACGAGTCACTCGCTGTAGGTGAGCAGTTTAGCCGGTGCAGTACAGCCGCTATCCTACGCCCTTTAAAGGGATGCTGAACCGAAATCTGGATTCCACAAAACACGCGGCAAAAGCGTGCAACGGGATGCTACAAACACCAAAACATCACTCATACAGCGATATCTCAAACGGATGACCGTATCTTTCAAGAAAAGGAGGCGCATTTGACAGGTTTGTTGACGTCATGTTTCTCTGAGAAGGAGAGGGAACGGCCTCGCGTCTTCTCCGTATCGCCGCCTTGAGGGAGCAAAGCGAAGAGAGGAGGAAACTAGGTATCTTGACGTCACGCGCCTCGTCGGCATTGTCCAATCTCGACCTATTTTTCTCAAAATACGGCCGTCCATTCGAGATATCGCCTTACGAGCAGTGTTGTAGGGATTGTAGCGTCCCGCCTACATCTCCTGCATTGTTTTTTCTGAAATCCAAATTTCGGTTCACCTTCCCTTTAACAGGCATCACGCAGTAGTGATACACGACCGCATGCCGGTACGATACTCATCCAGGTCGAAACAGGCAGGGCTAGTTTGAGATAGGTAGGGTACAGCGATATTATTTTTACAGCGGAGCTGTTAAGGGCTAGGTTCCCCAGGATCGTGTCCAGTATCTCGACCCAAACCTACTTGGACAGCTACCGCCATTTATAAGCGACCTCGGCAAGCACACAACCAGTATGGTTTCCGCCGTCGCTCACAGATGGCGGCAACCATTTCAGCTATCATAGAAGAATTATAGTTGGGTGAGTTGGTGGGAATTCATCGTAGGAAACAGCGCGAAAAACAGACGACGACGAAGAAGAAGCACACGTAACGAGCGCAGCGCTCGTCACGTTTGTTTCTTCGTCCTCGTCTGTTTTGCGTGCGGTTTCCTACGCTCCTACGCTCTTATCAGTTTCGGTTTGGACTCAAGATGTGGCGGCCGCGCGCTTTTTCGGGGAAAGGAGACAGGCTGCTGAAGGAGCGGCGACGTACGCAGCAGCGCGAATGGGTCCGCAACTGCCTTTAAGCCGCTGTCGCCTCGATTTCCACTGCGTCCAGCGCTTCAGATTCCCTTTCCAAAGAGCGCTTCGCTCGCCTGGAAAGCCGCCGCCGAGAACAGAACCAGCGATGTAAAGGGCGCCGGCGGGCCAACGCCACGGACGACGATCCTTCCACGGAGGCCAAGCGCAAGCGCGAGGCCCGGCTGGCCCGGCGACGACAGCACTCCACGCCGGCTGAACAGTTCCCGGGTGCGACGGCGAGGTTCCGGAGGGAGTTTCTGAAGAACCCGTTTGGCGTCACGTGCGCCGTGTGCTACCGACTCTGGCTTGCCGGAGACGTATCCACCCACGATTCGGCGGTGTGTCGGACGAGAAGAAGCGGGAATCGGGCGCGTGCGCGTTACGGCAGTGTATCGAGTACAGCTCCGCTGGTCTTCTTCCTTCTTCACGAGAGTGGAAAAACTGAGCGTTTTTTAATTCGGTGTACTTTTTTTTTTTTACTTTGAACGCATATTTTTGTTTTTTATCGGTGAATATGTTATATATAGAGCTAAACACATTTTCGTTTTTTTTTTAGGATAGGCACCTGGCTTTAGCCTTGCTGTTAACATAAATAGACGTAAAACGACGGTAATAAAAATGGCCTATTTATTCATCAAACTGAAAAAAAGGATAAGAAACACGCACTCGCAAGTGCAAGTGGTGAGACATTGGTCCACTGAGCAACAGTACATTTCACTTGCAATAAAGTTACGATTATTTAATCTGATAGCAATACACAGAAGAAAATGCGATTGCCCAGGTTTTCTTCGTTAATACGCACCCTCTCTTTCCTGTTCATTGAGACAGGGTGTTAGAAAAATATTAAGGACTTTTCCGGGTGTCCGCTGTAGTACACAGTGATAAAAGAAATACGTAAACAAACTCATACCCAAACTCTAGCACTTGAGGACCGCACAAACGTTTTACCATAAATACAACAGGAACAGCAACCACCTGAAGTCCTTGCAGAATTTTGAACACTCTTACAGCCTACAAAGGAAGTTCCGGAAACCGCTTCCGAAAGTGTATACTAGGGCAATAGCTAATTATTAGCGACAACCGACCTCCCCTCTTCTGTGCACCCGGTGGCTGAAAACAATTTACCCCTCTCGGGTAAACTCGAATGCAGCAAAATAAACTTGGTACACACGCCCTTTGATTTTCATTTATTTTTAATAGTTCACTTCATCAGCTTACAGCTAACAAAAAATATGAATAAATCTTCTCGCGAAACTACGTTCCCGTGCCCACTTTCAGAACTGTACGCTTGAGATTTTAATTTTGCAAAAGGAGCCAAATGTGTTAGTCCTTACGGACCCACCTTGTGTGTGGAACATAAAACCTAGCAAGTTCCAGGAAGATAAGACGCGGTTATTTTTTTAGATGTGTCAGGTATTCTTATTATCTCCCAACCAGCCACTTTCCATCAAAGCATGCAAAAGGTAGTTGTTCACGGCAACCAATAAATAAGTCAAGAACAACAAAAAAAATGATTAGAGTTTTTATTGAAAAGAAAACTCTTTCCGTAGGAAAATTATTACGTTGTGTGATAATCTTATAGAAAGTATTCACAGTTTGTAGATAAATTATATATATATATATATATATATATATATATATATATATATATATATATATGTATATATCTTGTTTCAAATGAATCCTTCATTGACTGCGAGCATTGATTTCTGTGAGGCCTGGAAGATTTTTGATGGACGCTACGTTTATGAGAGTACACGTAACAGAGCGCGGAAGACAACCTATAATGATTTTTCGTTTTTTTTCTTCTGGTAGTTGAGGTCAGCTAGTTTTATCTTCATCTATTTATAGTATACTTTTCTAGTATTTTTTTTGTTCAATTCTTTCGTGACCAAAGTTTGTTCGTAGAGCGGTGGGAATTATATAAACGTGTCATTACCGCTTGAAAGAACTGTGAGTGTCTGTCCTTCCTCCATTTCAGTGGGGTTTTTTTCTGTGTGAACTTCATGATACGCACTTTTGTTTCTAGGATGCGCGTACAGTAGCTCAGAGATTTTGTTTTGTTTAAAGATAGCGAAACAAACAAAATGTCTGATGATGTGTAATTGCAACTTATACGCAGGTACCACGTCACAGAAACGCCTAACGTGGCACAAAACGTAACAATCCTTGTGGCCATGTTGGACCTAACACGGTTTTGCTCCAAGGCGTTACCCAATTAGCATAAATTTGAACAATCATTGGCCGAAGGCTGTAAATGGTCTTTTGGCCAGTGGCCAGACAGTGGCCAGCCTTTGGCTGATGACTAGCTTTTTCAAGCCATTGACCAATGGTCACTGGCCATCAGCCATCGGCCAAGCATTGGCAGATAAATGTTACTCTTTGGCCATTGTCGAAAATACCATCGGCTGTCATTGGCCAATGCTTGGCCAAATTACGTGCTGCTTGGGTAGTTAGTGCCAAAATATTTTTCTTTAACGTTTCAATGCTGTTTGTTTTCTTTCTGGCTTGCCACATAATTTGCAGAGCGCCAGATTTGAGCCAAAGATGCCAAAGATGAGTATAACAATGCTTGGATTATGGCTAGTTGGTTTGTCATTCTGAGGTATACTCCGCCGCGAATTACACTGAACACATAAAGACGTTACCTGAGATAATATGAAAGATAGATAAGAACATGACATACCTCTGAAAGCGTGAACTAACACCTGTTAACGATAAGGAAAGAGGGGCATTGAAGACTAACAGACAAGACAAGCCTGTCTTGTCTGATTGTCTTCAATGTCCCTCTCTTCGTATCGTTAATTAGAAAGCAACACGGTCAACCATCTACACAACAACTGTTTATTTTTCGTTTCTTCTTCTTCCTTCTTTAATACATTTCTTTGAAGGATGAAGATTGCCTGATAATTGACGGAATTAAAAATTAACGTATTTGCCGGCAATTGTAGACAATGTGTTTTAGGGGACAGATAAATGCTGGATTTTAGATGACGGGTATGTACCTGAGAAATCGTGGAAACGACTTAGACGATTAATGTCTTTTCTGTCTTTTGTAGAGAGTTGGTGTTGGTGGTGTTTGTGTTTGTGGGACGATTAATGTATTTTCTGTCTTTTCCAGACAGTTGGTGTTGGTGGTGTTTGTATATGTTGTTGCCACCCTGGAGCTCACGTTTGCTCTGTTGTGCTGCGGGATCTTTTTAAGCAGTGTCTCTTTATTTTTGTTTTAAAGCTATTGCACGTTCACTAGTGCACGTGCCATGCCTTCCGGAAGCCATGTGAAAAGCTTCCATAATTTCGCGCTTGGTCCTGTCTTGTGATCTATCTAAAATGATTGTAGTGCCAAGGAAAGTTTCGCAGCTGCATCTTGCACAGTGTGCTGCGAGGTTACAAGGTTGCGAAGCTCTCCTTGGAACTTCAACCATCTTAGATAGATTACAAGACAGGACCAAGCGCGAAATCATGGAAGCTTTTCACATGGCTTCTGGAAGGTATGGCACCTGCGTCAGTGAACCCTGAATAGCTTTAAAACAAAAATAAACAGAACTCCTCAAAAATATCCCGCAGCACAACAGGGCAAACATCAGCTCCTGGGTGGCAACAGCATAAACACAAACCCCACGAACACCAACTGTCGACAAAAGACAGAAAAGACATTAATCGCACACAAACACAAACACCACCGACACCAACTGTATACAAAATACAGAAAAGACATTAATCGTCCCAGTCCTTTCCACGATTTCTCAGATACATACGCGTCATTTAAAATCCAGCATTTTTTTGTCCCCTAAAACATCTTGTCTACAATTGATGCAAGGACCTTAATTTTCAATTGCATGAATTATCAGGCAATCTTCACTCTCCAAAACAAGGGTATAAAGAAGGAAGATGAAGAAACGAAAAATAAACAGTTGTTTGTCTTCGCTTTCCCAAGTACGTCACGTTCTTAACTGTCTTTGATATCATCTCATAGCTTACGTATTTATGTGTTAAGTGCAACTTCGCAGCGCAGTATACCTGAAGATGCCACATATACAAAAAAACTAGCAAAGAAGCCTAAGCCTGGCTCTATACTCTGTTTCACCTTATGACGTATCGCAGGAAAGGCTACAAGCGCGAGCTCCTTGCTCTGGGGCACATCTCGGCGGCGCAAGCTCTCGTGCATTAAGAGCAGCTGCCAACGCTATGAGATCGCCCTTCTAGCCTTCGCTGCGGTACAACATAAGGTGAAACGGCGTATAGTTTGCCACTTTTGGGCCCGACTTTGCCACACCGAACAACACGAAGCAAAGTTAACTGGCACCTGCTTGGTGATTTATGTTCAGATTCCAAATGACAGACAAACTACAAGCAGTGACGTCTAACTTGTGAACTTGTTTGGTGAATGAGGGAAGAGACACCAATACTCCTGCTCCAGAAGGTCAAATTTGGATGTACCTTGGTTTCCTCAAGTTTTTAAAAACCTAAATTCCGACAAAACAACAACAACAAATTTAGGTTAAACAAACTGTGCTTTGTGGGTAGGTCATAAAGAGTATTCGAACGTTCAATCAGATACAGGCCAATCTGTTGCCAAGGGCGTGGATATTGAAAGATTATTTGTTGAGCCGCTTTTACACTGCTATCCCTTAACAACCCAAAACAAAAATTACATCTGAAGCTATGACTCAAAAATCTTCTCCGTGATTATGAGAAGAAAACCAAATCCTTACAACGTGATCAAATGCAGTCATTAGCACAACAGAAAAAATTAAATACGAAGCACACGATAAAGCCTCACTATAAGCTAGACTCGCGAGCACCATTTCCCTCTATGTCGTATAAAGTCGAAGCATCGAAACACTGAGAACCAGTATCACGTTTGGCCATCAACATCCCGCCTTCGAACACCAAAGCAGCCTATCTCGGTGGACCTGGGCGAAGTTATTGCAACTATGCCATCCCGCTTAATTACTATTTCACGGCACCGTATATTGCTCGCTCTTTCGTTTTTCACGCCAGTGGCAACATGAATGCACATATTGTTTACTGTATCTTTCGATAATTTTCAAAAGTTGTAGCGAACTTACGAAAGCGCGTACTTACTGCAAAAATAAATAAATACTATCGCATCGGGATTCCTTGCTATAGCTTGCTTCCTTTCGACGACGAGGATGTTCCTAATTTGGAAAGCGGCGGAAATACCGGATTTCACGACTCATGATTGGCCAACATATAGGTTATAGGATTCGCTTTGCTCTATCTAGTGGGGCACAGGCCTGGTCATCATATTGCTCCAAACCTTTTTCTATTTGGGGGGGGGGCCTTTTGGGGAGGCAACGCAAAGCCAGGGGACTGGGTGTCACGTCGTGGACTCCCAACACCGGAAGAAAGCGCGGTTTACAGCCGACACTTACGCGCGGATTTATGGATCGTTAACGTCCCCCGGAGCGCCCGCAAATAAAAGGAGCCGACGGAGCCAACCGCGCAAACATAAATCCATAAGCCATCGCGGCCTCCATGGCAGTTAAAATAGGCCTCCTATACCGACTGCGCGCAATCTGTTCGGTTCCTTATACTTTCCAGTGGCATCGTCTTCGCGGTGATGTGAACAATGTTAGTCTCCGCCGTCTTCAGGGTTGCTCTTGAGTAAGCGCCCAGAGATGCTGCCACCGTATTTGTGTTGGAATCGTTTCGACAAATTTGAGTAATTCCTGAAAGTAGCTTCGTGCGCTACGAAAATAAATACTCTAGTGTATAAAGCGGCTTTACTTCAATCATTAGAAAAGCCATCTCTATAACCCACTTCCAACATGGCATTAAAAATAAGACATTACGTGCATCTTTTTTACTTTAGAAAAAAGTGACGATTAATTCACATGGTAATGATCACCGCATTTTTTTATTAAGGTGTGAGAAGCGAGTAACACAATTTTAGTTCAATTCTTTCAAGAACATAGACACCAAGAAACTTGTCTTCGCTTCCACTCGTTTTATGACAAGAAGCACTATGTGGGCAAATCAAACATGAACGCACGGGGTGTCCGCAGTGACGCATATTGTTTGTTTTGTTTTGTTTTCCTATCGAATTAGCATGCCAACCGCGGGTTAAGGTCATAGATGCTGTTTAAAATGCTGGGCGTGTAAATGGGTACATGAAATGATCACAACAACAGGAAAGATGTATTCATCTCCCGAAGAAAAAACTACCTACGCAGTGAGAAGAGTGACACTCTACGAAGGCCCGTCTTGGCGTGCGAATTCATCAGCTCTGTTCAATTTGATACTGAATTCGGTTTGAATTCCATGAAATACCGCTTCACTTCCATACAATGTTTCTTTCTTTCTTTTTTTACAGCGACAGCTGTTTGTGAGATTTCACTCGAGAAACTGCATGATCGTCCTTCGCGATAACTTCGCGTAGCGTCATAAGGTACGTCATAATCGCACGATCGCCGCAGTCACCGAGTTTATGAGAAAACATCGGTTAGCCCGTCCATCCGTCCGTCCGTCCGTCCGTCAAGCTGCATGGATAGAAACCAACGGCCTATGGATGACCGCCCACATTTCCTCTACGGTCAACCGAGCTATGGAAAAGGAAAATATCAGGGAATTAAACTTAGTACACATTTCATTCCATTCTATCTTTGATAACGCCTTGGCGAGTTGAGTGCCCCGAGCGTGCACGCGACGTCAGAGCTCGGCAAACGGCAATGAGCTTTGTGCAGGGCGTTCCAAGAGACACTCTGCCGGACACCCCGTTTGGCCGGTGCACGCCCGCTCCCGTCCAGGCAGACAATCTTGGACGCCGTGTGGCTAGACCGTGGAAAGTCCGTAGCGTGTCCGAAGAACGCGAATTTCAGTTACGGTGTGCTGAGGAGGTTCTTCGTAGACGAGGTATTAATGGGTTGCAGAAGCGAAACCGAACAAGGAATCAAAAATAGCTTATCATCATCCGAGTGGTTCTCAGGACGCGACGCAGAAACGGCAAACGTCACAACTGTCCAATACGACGCACAAACAGCAGGAAAGATGGCTGCTCCGACTCTCCGCACACGACACTTTGAACACACCTGAAGTTGCTACTTGGCTTCCGACGCGTCGTTTCGTTCAGTGTTGCACAGTTGCTGCATCCTTATAATCAGGCACTGACACCATGCACGAGCACCTCACTTTGCCTAACTTCAATAGATCGCGGTAGCAGCTTCTCAGAATAGACATTAGAAGCATATGTTTTTCTGATTTTAAAACCAATACAGACATTACCAGGCTGATTTCACACCAAAATACTATTGGGAAGCACGTGTCAATCACATAACCGCAAAGGCAAATGGAGTCTCGGTTTCACAGGACGAACACCGCACATGTACAATAGGGAGAAAAAAAAACTCCTAAATGACACGGCCCTCGTCCGCTCTTGTCCACCCTCGCCCACAGTCGTACACCCTCATCTAGAATATGCATCTGATAAATGAAACAATAATCAGCCATATCTAATAGAACATCTAGAACCACTCCAAAATAAATCCACCCGCTTCATTCTCAAAAATTGCACACGCACAAGTATCTCGAAACCGAAGAACGAACTTAGTATTGCTTTTCTCGCGGAGTGAATGAAGTTATTCATACTTGCCTTACTACAGACCTTGGTTACCATTCACCATCAAGGAGTGAATTCTGTTGTCCCGCTGCCTTCCCCATATCCCCACGCACTGAAAATTCCTAAATGCTTTAATTGGGCACATCAAGAACAAGCCTCTCTAAATGTTCTCCTCTTGAATAATTCATATCTAAATAAAATTTCAGTCCTGATGGTATTCTCTCTATTCAGGAATCATCTTGCTTCGAAGCTGACCTTGCGACTTCTTAAACGCATATACTACCTTTCTGTTTGTTTCATCTTCTTCACTTCCTAACCGTTATAAATTTGTTGGTATTTATTTGCCTCCCCCCCCCCTTCATGTGACGTCCAATGGTCTCTTTCAGGTAAACCAAAGGAAATTAAATAAACTTTTATACCATCAACGTGCGTGTCCCTTAGAATATTTCTCATAATGTTAATGGTTTCTTGAGAACTGCGTAATCTGCGTGGATGGGGGAACTTGGTTGCTGCATTCTCAAACTTTGAAAACCTTTGTTTCACTCCCGATGGACGCAGTGGACATTACAAATCATTTCAGGGAATCGAGCACTGCGAACAAATCACCTCACCACGCGCATCGCGCATTGCTGCGTCTCTACCAAAAGTCACGTGGCACACACACGGCATTGTAATGCTGGTAGCGCCCGCTGCTGTGAGTTGTAAGGTAAAGAGGGTGCATAGTCGGGTTTCGACGGTCTCGATCGGTCCCAAAAGGCTAGCTTGCTATATGGACGACCGAAATAAGCGCGCGTCTTCTTCGGTAATGGAAGACACCATGATGTCCACTGCTTGTACGGTGACTTCTACCGCTTGCATCCTCTCCCGATTGGGCCAGTCGTCAAGATGATGTTAGCATGACTTTATCACCTTCCGTATTGCCACGGGCTACAGCCGTCCGACAGTCGGACTGTCGTGTGGTAAATATCTGCGTGTTTCTCGACAGACCTGATCGGACACTGAGGTGCGACCAAACCAGTCGGATCCGGCCGTTGTTGGGACGGTTTGTACGTTGGATCAGACGGTTATAATGCGAAAGCATTAACTGTTCCATGGAGCGAAGCCGACCTTGCCTGTAACCGTCTGCAGCAGCGAAACGGAAGTTAAAGTTCCATTGGCCAAAATCACAACAACGCAGACGGTTCGTCACAAAAGCCGGCGGTGCGATTAAGGGTAAATCGGACGCGCCTCGGAAATAAAACATAAAGGGAAGCACAGCAACGCAGATGCATCGTCACAGAAGCCGTGGAGCCCGCGGTGTTCGCCGGCCTGCGCAGTGGGTTGACTGTGATGCCACCGCCGGAGCGCTTTGTGATAACAGGAATACGTGGCGCACTGCTCTTGGGAATGCGCTGCGTGTGGGAATACTTTCGCATTCCTACTTGTAGGAAGTCTGAAACGTCTTTAGCGTACGCCCTGTGTTTTTTGACGCGCATGTGTGTCTTACTTTGCAGGAATTACGCAAGCTGCTGTGGCTGCAACCTAAGTTACGGGGTAGCGTAAATGCATTCGCATTTTGAAATGCGACCTTACCGTGGCCAGTAGCAAAATATATATTTACAGAGTTAATCTTGAAACTAATTCACAAGAGCGTACCAATGTGTCAGCTTTTGTTTATTGGTTAAGCAGACACACACTGTTTTAACTGTCAACCAGAACACTTGTATAGGGTGTTTGCATTTTTGAATTGGTGTCTTCTTTATTTCATGGCTTGCTTTAGGGATGTTGGGCCCTCATCGAGCAGCGCATGCATTATGGGCCGGACGAAAGCCAGCTCTCGTACTTTCATACATTATGCAGGCAGCAAAATACGCGCGGAAACAATATTGCTTCAAAAATTTATACAAGCAACGGGAGGTATTGAAAGGCGCAGCTGGCACCTGTCGACTTCGAAGAAAAATGGAATATAACTCGAATATTGCCCACTCAAAGACCAACCCTAATTTTTGATCGATCACTCCCAGTACTACATAATATGAAGGGGCTATGCTTATTACTTTATTCGATAGAGGAGAGCGGTGTCCTTAAATCTGCAACGCCAGCTTCACTTTTTATCTTTTTTATTTAAGTAAATAATAAAAAATGGGCTCCCTGTAGCTTTATTTTAGATCGTTTATACTGACTTCAATTCTGAACTACATGAAAAAAGAATATGAATAGTTACCCATTGGGGACAATGAGAACATTATTGCTTCAAAAGCAACGCTTGATGGTTATATGCCAAACAAGAAACGGTACAAACATACTTTAACTATACACAAATCATTAATTCATCGCGATTTTAGTTGTCGAATGTATGCTTTAAAATCATTGAAATAATATTTATCGAGACCAGTACCTAGCTATCATAATTTGATTCAACAGGTGTCCAACTAAAACAAAATTAAGGTTTTAAGATATACTCATTGTTTTAAAATCATGTATTATGAAGTTTTACATTCAATTCTGGCAGATAAATTTTATGCGCAATCTAGCCTTGCAATATGAATCATAGTAGCAAGGAAACACTAAAGATGGTAAATATTTTGTTAATAATATATAGCACCAGAAAGCAGACTTTAAACGTACCTACGTTGTTTAAAAAATATTAGCAACTGTTACTATTGTCTCGGTTATGAAAACTTTATGGCTAAGGGTATGGAAAGGATTTTCTTAGTTAGTGGAGAACTGACAAAATTTCTAAGTTAAAGAAACGTTACAAACTTTCTGCATTCGAAAGTCGAATTTATAAAAAAGCTTAACATTTTATTTATAGAAAAATATGATAAATCACCAAACTCTCTGCAAACCCCATATGCAGTTAATCAAGTTCTTAGCTTCTGGAGAATCATTTTCAAACCAATAAATTCACCTAAGTTACCACAATTATAAATAAACGATCGCCGTGAGCTTCGGTTGTTCATCATGTGCTAGTCAGTGGAGCCTAACACATTATTTGCTATCTACGCAAAATGAGAAAAAGAAAAATGTGGCAGCAGTACAAATGGTTCCAAAACCTACCTTTCGGAAAATATATGGTTCGCTTAAACATCTTCCACGTTTAAATATGTATGCATGCAAAGTAGTGAACAATATGGTTCCTAAGATATGTGTTCATCTTACTTTAAAGTCCGATAACACGTTTTCCTTTTTTTTTTGCAAAAAGACCTTCTAGTTTTGGAAGCTGATTGTGTTCCATACTTGATTGTTTTTTTGTATTTTTTTCCCAAAAATATTACGTCGCTCGAATATTTTGGAGAGATGATAGATTAGCGCACCAATATGATGATAGAGCTTAAAAAGACGATGTTAAAATTGTAACATAGAAACAATTTGCAATTTTTAGTACTACATTGTTTATATTGTCAGTGGTAATAAAAAAGACGTGCAATATTTGTTTTGAAATATCATAATTCCGCTGATTAACAGGAGAGCGAAAATCAGGACTATTTCGCAATATGCGGCAGCGAGCTTGCAGCCGTGGGAAAATGGCGAGACATCTAATCAGCGCCTTGTACAAGTGTGAAAATAAGGATAGTTTAAGTTGAATCGAATTTCGATTGCTGTCAAAAAGTGGTGTGTCCATTCGAATACGAATACAAAAAATGTATTCGCAATGTTCACAAACTTAGAAACGAGCCAGTGTTTTTGCGGTGTTTCGCTGACCACTACGTCAAAAAGCGATAATATTGAGTGTATTTTATGAAGGGTACTGATTAAATTGCGACGAAACCTATATTGGGTGACTAAAATTCAAATGTTCGTATATTTGCTTTCCATAAAAACGGTCAAAATAACACGTCGCCGCTTTTTTTTTTAGCTATCTCCTCTTTCCTTCTTTCTTTCCGGTTCCGTTGATGCGCAAAATAAGAAGAAAAAAAAGTGCAGGCAATAAATATTCGCAAGTCCCTCTCTTGGCACAGTATTTGGGCGTCGTGCTGAAACTCTTGGGGTCGCTCGTCCTAATTTCCTTCGGGGGACGTTCGGGATATTGTTCGTTCTGGTCAATTTGTGACCCTGTCACTCTGCCGTTCACAAAAACGCGTTGCGTAATTCAGATATATATTTTTCGGTGGAGACTTCCTAAAAATAAACTCTACCGCAATAAAAAAAGTCGCACAATCAAGAAGTAGGGTACTACACGTGTATCCTGCGGGGCAAACAGAACAAGCCGAGCCTTGCGCGCTATCCTGCGGGGCAAACAGAACAAGGCGAGCCTTGCACGTGTGAAAATGATGTTAATAACCAAGGTTAAAGGACAAACTTAAGACACAGCTGACAGATATGTCCAACCATCCTCGTGTAAGTACGCAAAGTGCTGAATGAATGAACAATTATGAATGCAGCATTTCAAATAGGTGACGCCTTGCGCCACCTATCACTGGTACCTAGCTCGACGCCGCGGAGAAACACTGGTCAGCTGCTATTTGTATTTGATTTATTTTTGATAATTATTTTTATATAATAGATGTGACCACCAAGAGTAGGTTTATAAATTGTAAATTGGCTGCATGTGACGCAATATCCTTTTATTGAAAATTGCAAATTGCGTGGCTTAGGCTTGTTGGTTTGGGGCATTGAAGAAGCTGGAAGCATCATTGCGTCATTTAAGGAACGGAAGAAACAAACTCCGGTCTTTCTAGATGCAAGCTTCGTTTGGATTGCCCACACGCGCCTGTGGAGGATCTAGCTAGCATTACCGATATTAGATATATCGAAATATACGCAAAAATCGAACGTCAGGAATGCAAAAGTCGAATTGAAATATTCGCTTAATTGCTGTTCGATTGCTTTGAACCAAACCATTCCGCCCTCATCAGGTCACTACCAGGTCAGCCCGACTTCCTTACGGCAAGGCAAACACAACGCCCCCTTTCTCCCTCTCCATATCGCTGACACCCTCCTTCGAGAACGCCACGTTTGTGTGACAGTCGCAAGCAGAGGCAGCGCGCGCTTGAGGCACTCAAGACAGAAGTTAACCAAAAACCGCGTGCACCACGTGCACGCATGCTACATCATTGTGCACGTGACTCGTAAGATGGTTTACTAGTTCAGATGTGCCAAAAACATTAATATTTGATATATTTAAATAAAAAAGTAATTTGCACTAGCCAATGTTTATTTTAGTTCTTTGGCTGCCACAATTATTGGATGTCATAATTATTTGGCCAAAGACCAAAACATGTTGCACGGCTACTTTAATAAAATTGATCTCTATTGTTTTCCAAACGATTTCTGTCACGAGCGTATTGATAATATTTAAGCGATAAATAGCGGCACTATTATTTCGTCACCGGAACCGTTCTAGAGAAGTAACACAAGAACCTGCCACGTGAGGGTATGGATATAATCAAAAATAAAATTTTCTGAATTTATCGAGCCAAATATTGTCATGTGGCCGATAGGAATCTACGCAGCACTAAGAACAGAACCAGGCCATTCGTGAGTGCGGGTTTTTCAAACTGATATTGTATGTGGAATATATGCTCATCTTATTTATTTTATTTTATTTCAAACTTGGTTCGTACTAGGGTTGAATGTGGCTCTCAGGGTGAGAAGAATAAACGAAGCAGATAGGTTCACAAAGAAGAAGCCTAGAAGACTACTTGGTAGTCCAGCAGTATCTTTATCTCTATCTCTTTCCAGTATCTTGGATTTTTACATTTCTTCGTCTCCGAAGTTCAAGCTGACCCTATCTTAGTTATGCCTGAAACATACTCCGTTCACCCTTCAGCTGAGAGGTCCGCCTTCAGCGCGAGCTCGCTGGCTTCCGCAGTGCTTTGGTTGCGCTTGACTGCGCGTTCAAACTTTTGTAAGATCAGAACTCTTGCGCTTAAGGCGGAGCTTCTAGTCTCTGCTAGAGCCACTAAATGAGCTGCGCTTAGAGTATCGGCACTCTGCTCCCCGACATCGTTGTGGGCGCCGCCATTTTGGTGCTTGTGCACAGCTGACGCAACTGCCGATTGTCATACTTTAAAAGTGCGACTTCCTCAGCATTAGATTATGTGTTAGGAAGCATCGCGGACTGTTTAAACATTTGTGGAGGACGGAAAAGCGTTTACTGTGATTTCAGATAAAGCTTCAGATAACTGGACACCATAAATTTAAGCCAGAATATAGGCAAGTGTCGTTACTTTAAAGCGTAACTTATTTAGTTGCACTAGTCTCAGACTTAAGGGTGGATGTAGAATGGCTCAACTCAAGCCCGTAATTCGTGAGAATGGATGAATCAGGTTGGAGTTTGGTTTCTGGGTTTTGATAGTCATAAGAAAAATACATTAAAAAAATATATTGGAAGACGAGATAAGGATTGGTTTAATGAGGTGAGAGTTGACTAAACCCTAAAGGTCTCGGGATAATTGACTTCTTCCTCGACTCCCTTCACCACAGTGGCGATGGCGATGGAGCCACTGGGCTGGTGTTCGGTCTGCTGCTGCGGATGACTGCCTCAACGAGGCGGGACGACAATATCATAGCGGCGCCGATGTTCCGTGTAGGTAATAAGGATGACTCCACACCTCCACCATACTGTTAGGGTGATGCTGTCGGCGGCAGAAAGTACAAAACAGGACACGATGATACAAGAGACAACGCTTATAAGGAGGCCGAGCCGGTATAAGGGTACTGGCGCGAAATGGTCGTACGCGCCACTGCCCAGCCGTTTTCTTCAGCTTCCTAACAATATTATTTAAGGCTTTTGTTCCGGCAAACAAACAGCAGCCTCTTTCGTGGAATTCGTAAGTCTACCTTACAGCCGAGAATTAATAGATATTCAGCTTTGATATTGGCCATGTAAAATTGTTTATTTCATATCTAGACAAGGTTGGGGGGGCAACCTTGTCTAGCATATAAAATAAACAATCCCGGTACACACCAGTAACTCTCGCCTAATAAAATAATTTGTTTCCAATATAAATTTTACAACGAACCAATATCCGTATCAATATATTTAGGACATTAGTTTCTTTGATACACATGACATGGAAAATATCAAGTATCGAACTTTTCGAAACATTTTGCTATACACGCCCTCAGCTTTGCTTAAAGCGTGTAACATGAGACAGAATGGAACCTGGACAATTTGTTTAGTGGAGCTTTCCTCTGTTTTGAGGAAAACTGCAATTTTATGTTTTGCTTAAATATATGAATTTTGTTATAAATATTCAGAGCTGTTAAACTGATGATTTTAGTTTCTTTATTTTCCTGACAATAACGAAGAATAAAATCCAAATACGACACTTATAAGCTCTGCAGTGCTGTAAATAACAAAAGATTGGTAGAGAATTGCAAATATATTGTATTGTAAACCCTCTCTCATACGACCGCATTTTTGGTGATAAAGACGACAATGAGGGCTTTTGTTGCCATTTTGGACGTATTACAAAATTAGTTTTGATGTATTGTTGATCATGAAATCTAATTTGTATTGCTCACAATAAAAAACAGCTTAAAAAACGCCGGCTGTAGCTTATTATTTTCACACTTTTTTCCTAGTCA
This sequence comes from Ixodes ricinus, assembly GCA_037355805.1. Lineage (NCBI taxonomy): Eukaryota > Metazoa > Arthropoda > Arachnida > Ixodida > Ixodidae > Ixodes > Ixodes ricinus. The sequence continues at coordinate 280,513 of JAZHYW010001124.1, read as the reverse complement.
CAGGTTTTGTGGCGTTCTTTCTCGCTAATGCAGCATTCCCATTGGCTAGGAAAATATATTAACCTAGAATTATCTGCCACATGCTCAAAAAAATATAGAAAGCCTTAAAACAACAACGGCGGTGGCATGGGACCCGATGTTTTAGCTGCCATTACTGTCTACGTTAGAACTTTAATAATTTTACATCCATTACAGTTTTAATGCCAATCTCTAGATTTTGAGAAGGCACAAAACTCCAGGCGCCATTGTGCGGCTATCTTCAAACTTAAGGCTTGGAAATTTACGAAGGCAATTCATTCCAAAATCACCCCTTGCGGGTCGTTAAAAAACAATTATAAAAAACATTTTTGAGAACACAAACAAAAACAAAAAATAGAGAAAAACGAGATAGAGGTGAATTTCGGCGTATTTTTCTCCCATGAATTTAGAATATCGCGTTTTTCCTCGAAGATGTACCTTAACACGAAAAAACAAAAACAAAAAACCCGACCAATCGTGACGTCGTACTAGGATATTTGGGCCGCCGAGCTCGTGTCGCTCGTGTGAGCATCGCGTGCAATTGCGAGTATTACCAGGTACATTTCTCCGCACTGACGCCAGTCGTGACGTCCAATTCAGACCTCTTCGAAAATAGCAAGAGCGCGCGTGCATAGATCTGATAGGCGCTGAAGATGCGCGAGAGCAGGGGATTCCGAAAACTCCTAGTATGACGTCACGACCCGGGAAGGAGGGCTTTAGCGGTACTTTAGCAATTAATTTCTGCAGCCTCCGTGCGCGAAGTAACAAAGAAATCAAATCTCAATATTCGGGATCCTCTTCCATTGGGCAAGAAAAGTTTCCGCTAGATTTTGCGGAAACATTTTTCATTAAATTGTACGGGAAACGTTTTCGCTAAATTAGGCGGAATATCATTTTACCAATGTTTGCAAAAACTTTGGCAGAACGATGGGGTCATGACTGCACAGCCACGTGTGACGTCACACGTGGCTGTGCGCGTTGCATTATGGTATTTTGTGTTCCTCCCGGCGCCGATGCCGGGGCCGGATCTCGAGCTCCTAAACGCTATCGCGTTCCAACAAGTTCGTAAAGGTCAAATTACTCAGCAGTCATGAGATAATGTAGCTCATTTTGCTGTTTCTTCGAGCAATAGCAGATTTATAGCGTCCAAAATTATTACCACGCACATCATGAACGTTTCGTGCAGTAAATAATAGCATCTAATTATCTTCTCTACAAAAAAACACACTATTAATCGATTTAGGCCAGCCACCACGCAACCTAAAATGTAACGTGATTTACCCAGCACCCGGTACCACCACAAAGCGAGAGCGTTAGGCCTCAGCTGGCTCTAGGTAGACACCGATTTTTCATAATCACGCTGCTAAATCGACAACGGTCGAAAACTAAAAGCGGGCCATTAGGCCCGAGGAAGCCCCGCTGGCACAGCTCAGGATCCGGTGCCGCAATGTTCTGCCTTCATTTCCATGCAAATTATACGACATATTTGCCCGCCCTTCTTCGTTTGTTCCTATGGCGGATCGTCCGTCAGCCAACCCTTTGAGCGCGTCCCTTTCTCTCCAAAGTGGCGAAAGCTTTGAAACACCCGCGTCAGCCCTGAAGCATTTTAGTGAAACCTAGATTCTAGCGCATGCCCGGTAGCCGATTATAATGCGTATGAGTATTCTTTCGACACGGCAACAGCTGACAGGCTTGTCCATCTCGCGGCTGTTGCTTAGAAAGTAATGCGAATTCAACAAGAGATTGTCTGGGAATCTTTTCAACCTTTGTTTGTATCCACAGTGGAAACTACTTGCGTTTTGAGAGGTTGGTCTGAGTGACGATTTCAAACCGCTCACTCAACGCGCCATTTAGACCCGTCTATTAACTTCATTGCACGAGGACTTAAACAGAGACTGAAGCAGTTCTGTACTTAAGAAAAACAAAAAGCTCTTAAATTGTCTTCATTTTTCCTCCAGGATCCGACTGTAAATATTATATCTCAAATTGATGTGTGAAGTTGACACAATAGCGCTTTGAAAATAGCGCTGAAGTCACGTGTTCTTTCTGGCGCGTTCGGTGAGAGGAGGGAATCGCGACGTTAGGCAAAGATCTCAACATTCATGCGCCTTCCGCAAGCCATACCAGAGCAATCAAAATCGCTGCACACGTTCGCTCACGATGGCACGCGCGAGGCAGTTGAAACCTCTGGGTTTGACGTCACACCCAGTGGTTATATTTTAGGTTTTCTCCCGTCTAGTGATAAACTTGTAATATTCAAAAAAAAAAAAAAGAAATAAGCAATTATTTACATCCAACTCGATTTTTTTTCTTCGAGATTCTCTTCAGCTTCGCTTCGACTCTTTTTTTCCTTTGATTTCATTACCTGAACAAATAGAAATCTTACTTTGTGGTATTGTGCTTAACGCACCAAGGAGCACAACAAAAAAAGCAAAAGGAATACGGCAGGGCAAAATTATGTCTCTTTCTTGACTCAAATTGCTGTACACATATTTATACGCCAGAAATGCCATGTTACTCTTTGGGGTAACCTGGTATTTGTATTGTAAATAAATTTTGGAAGGGCATTACTCTACTAAAGTAGACGATGCAATTTGTAAGTTTTCTTTCTATCTAAGGATACATCTTATGAGGTATTCGCGTGAACCGTACCAAAAAGCACACTTCAAAATCATCCTTCGCATACCGGGCCACCTCCAGGACGATCTGGCGTGAGACACGCCACAGCGTGATTGTGAACGAACGATAAAGCCCAGGAACACGCCACCAGAAGCACCGTCGTAAAACACATAGAGCCTGTCGTCGTGAGGACACCTTCTCCCTTTTTCCATTCCCATTTTGCTCAACTAGGAAGCAATGCGCATCAAAATCAACTCGCACACTTACAACACCGCGGGCGCGAATTTGCTTTTTTGTTTCCAAGCACAAAAATGCCAAATATAAAGCACGTGAAGAGGGTAGGCAGACACGCCAGCAGACGGACCCATCATTCGCATTCACTTAGGCCCACCCAAGTCGCTGATGTTCCCCTGACGTGTGGCGATCTGCATCCCGTTTGCAGAGCACGTTCCTCGAAGCGCTGGGGAGCACATACGCTACATATGTCAAATTCACGCCGGTCGTCTCCTCCCTCCCCTCATGGTTGCTCTTTTACCAAAATGGCCGATTCCTTCTTTTTTTTTTCTTTCTTGTTCAACCGCCACCGGGTTTTGATGCGAGATAAATTGCCCACCAGCGCGAAGAACAAGCGAAGTGTAGGATTACGAAACGTCAAATACAAAACGAACTAGAGAAAAACCTACTTACCGATCATACACATTGTGTCCTAGTAGAGGCACGTACATGAAAAGAGAAGAACGTAATCAGATAAAAATAAACAGCAAATGGGGAGGCGACTCTGCCCCTGTTAGCGTGCAGGCGAGTCTCGCGTCCCTGCGAGTTCCACCGGAAACGACTGACGAGCTGGACCTGACGCACGGATTAGGGCGACAGCGATCTAGTCTTCCCCTCTTTCTCGCTTGTTTCCCGTCGAACGTGAGGTTGTAGTGGCTTTATGTCAGGTGTCGGAAACGCGAACATTTAGTTTGTGCAACCAGCCAAAGTGACTTGGTCGAAAAGAAACTAGCACGACGCGGAATGAAGCCACATCCTATCTTACAGCCTATTTCTTACCTTCGGTAACGTGATGGTGACGAGGTCATCTTCGACTCCCGAAAAGTTGGCATGACAAAACCAACGCTGTGTCGCTCAATAGCAGTCCCAGCAACGAGTCACTTCAGGTCAATTTCGAGCGTGGTATCGCATCGTGCGCTTCAAAGGAAGAAAGTAAATAGGATGCACTGGTTACGACATCACCCTTATTTTTATATTTTTGGCTGCAGTGGGCAATCTGCTTTCATCAAAATGATCCCAGATTACTGCATTTAAGGCAGATTTATAATTATTTTCAATGTGCATATCACCTAGCTACTAGAAACATTCCGACGTGGAAAGTTTGAATAGTTGCTCGAAGCGAGGAGATCTCTATTATTCGTAACCTGGGCTTGACCATGGCTGAGTTTATATACTTTGGTTGGTCTTTGCACAGACGCCTCTAACAAAAGCGGAGACGTTTTGACTTTCAACTAGGGTGTGCATATAGGGCTTTGAATTAGATCGAGTCCGTGTCATTTGTATCCTTCCTATTCTAGCTATTGCCGGGCCCGCGGTTTCATGGTCACACGGATACCACCATGCAAGGTGCTCTCGAGCACACATTCGGCCTTATTTGTATCTAGATTTCACAATGTAGCAGTTCAACACAATCAACCAACAAAAACGCAAAATTATATATTTTTCAATATTCGTCTTTGTGTAGTGTACCGCAGAAATAAACAATCCGGTAAAGCTTAGGCTTAATGATCACGTTCCCAAACTGATAATCACTGATATTTTCAAGGTAAGTACATAGGCTAAGGAAAGACAAAATATATCGAAAGAGTTCTTACAAGTAGGGGAAAGACGTGCAATGTCGGCTGGTGCATGTGCATTTTGGCTGCTCCGGTGTCATGCAGGTAATGCAAATACCTGCCCCTGCTGGTTGGCTTTCTCTTATCAACTAGATAACCTGCCGGAACTAAACGAGGCACTCGTTCGAAGAAAAATAGAATGGGTGTATAATTGCGAGAAGCGAAAGTATGCAGGCCAGCTGGTTAGGAAACGGGATAATCTAAACTCCAAGAGATATTTGCGGATGTGGGCCTTAGTCCGTTGATCTATAAGGCTTTCAAGCGTAGTTACGTTCGCAATATGCTCCTGAGCAGCATAATATTTGACTCATTTGACTCATACATAAATGACATAGTCATTTATGTATCGTACCTGTGAGCAGAAGTCTATATTTGGCCGTAACTCTTCTTAAAAATACTAATATGCGAAAGACTTAGTTAAAGCGGTAACGGCCATTGCTGAGGGTTGAATACAGGCCACAAAGATGTATATGATATGATCGAATGCTGGATGTATGTACAGGAGCGTTAGTGCTAGCTGCACGTTTGTCTGCAGCAAAGAACGTTAGGCAGTGTACTAGGAACTCTGATCAACTGCTCGTTATAAGGGGCAACACGTGCCGCTTTTCAGGTTAACTACCACTAGGCTCTCGTGCTCAAGAGAACACTGGATAACTTCCAGATTCGCCCAGACTGCTTACAATATATTATCAGCAACTTTATATGACCTCCCTTCTAGCGTCACTCAGCACGATTCACTTGACTGTTTCCTGCACAAAATTGTCGTAATAGCGGCCTGTTTTCCTTTTGAAGATGTCCGGTTTAATAAAATAAAATAACTACGCCAAAAATGAATAATACGCTAATACCGCTAGACTACCAACCGTTTAATGCACCCTTTTCTCCCTTTGTTCTTCTCCTACAGAGTACTGGCGCGTTTTCTTCTTTTCATTAAAATCTAGGAGAAGGAAAAAAAAGATGAAAAGGCGGCATCCAACGAATGCTAATCTAGCGGTGCGAGTGTATAATTTTGTGTGTGCGTGTGCGTGTGTGTTTGTTTTGTTCTATCCTGTTCAGCTGACCACTTTCACAAGTAATTAAACAACTTGTTCAGCTTAAGCCCATTACTTTATTTCCATCGCTTCTGATTTTGCAGAATTACTTGTTGCTACTGGGAGTGCATTGTTTTACCCCATCCTTGATGTGCCTCTGCTCCGGTCAGTGTTGATGATGAATAAATAAATATATGAACGCACGGTTTCAGCCACTTCACGAATAGGAATATCAGAGAACTATTACGAGCATGCATTATTTTGGTACCTTACGAATACTATTTGTTGCATGCCAGCCTTTTTTAAAACACGCCCGCAGTTAGCGCATGATAATGTCCCCCTAAACACCTCAAAATATTGCCTCGTGTGAATAGAATAAATAGGAAGTCCGCCAGCTCGGCCGCATTTTGATGCAAGCTGCACACCTTGCTGACGATGACCGGTACAATCTTTGTCGCCACGACGCCCAGTTCCAGCCCGGCTACCAAGTGTGGATCTGAACACAAATTCATCGTCGCAGAGTGGAACTGTTAAAAGATGCTTCGGCTCACGGTTATTCGCTACCTGAACGACCAAAACTGCAAGCCGTCGCCCCACGAAACGTGAACATTCTCACGCCGCCCCCTGCGACCCGAAGGTGATGCACGTCGCGACTGGAGCTCTATGCTCGATAGAACGGTGCAAATATGTTTTATGGGACTCTGTGCCTTGCCCATCTTTTTGTTTTGGGTCGTCAATTTCATTTTGTTTTGCATCGGGACGATGCGTTTTGTAAAGAGGAGAGTAATGCCGCGCGCGAATAGCTCAGTAAGCCGCGCGCGTGCTCGATTCCCACGCCGCTGGCTGGGGTGTGATCCCCGCCAGCGCTTGTCCTTTTTATCTTTCTTTTGTTTGCATGAGTGGAATGTTCCACATGACTCGAAAATCTAGTTGTTTTAATCAGGCTCGAAACTTGTAGACACCCACCCGCTTAAAAAGGAGCTTCGCTTGGCTGCTAGAGGCATTCGTCCTTCCGTCGCCAACAAAGTACCTACCGTCTTTGTCACTTTATGTTTCTCGGCAAATTTCGCCGCATTAAAGGTTAAATTAAATTTTAATATGCAAGTATATGTTTTAGAGCACAGCTCTTAGACGCCCGTTTCCGGCTCAAGCGGCGTCGCCGTCGGAGTAGCCGCGCGTTGCATTGTGAAAAATGTCCCCTAATGCAACGCGCGGGTCTCACTCGTGACCCGCGCGTTGCAGTATGGGACATTATAATGACGTCACACGTGACGTCACGTGTAACGTCACGAGGGTTCCGCGCGTCGCATTATGGGACGTTTCCCATAATGACATCACGCGTGCCGTCACGAGGGTTTCAAGTGACGTCACGAGTGACGTCATGAATATCACTTGTGAAGGTCACGACGAAGGTCACGACCTTCACAAGAAAGGTCAGAAAGGTCACGTGAAGGTCACGACCTTCACATGACCTTCACTCACTGAGGGTCACGACCTTCACGAGGTCTTCACGAGTGACGTCACGAGGATCACTAGGATCACGAGTGGCGTCACAACTCGGAGGGAGGGAGGAGGAGGAGGAGGAGGAGAATGAGAGGAGGAGGAGGAGGGGAGAGAGGAGGAGGAGGAGAGGAAACGGAGGCAGGAGGAGGGGACGAGTAGGAAAGGAGGAGGGGAGAAGAAGGGGCTACGGATTAGGAGGGGGCATACCCCCTCCTCCTCCTCAAGAGCTGCGCTCTAATTCGGCATTAAAGGGAGTTGTAAACATCTTTCAGTTTTTAATTTTATTTTTTACATCTTTGGGTGTGCTTTTTTTTGCCAAATTTCTAAAAAAACGGTATATTAAAACCTTCGATTAAACTGACAAGTAATATCACCAAGTCTACCGTTCCATAAGTAGTATAAACCATATAGGCTCCTAGTGTCGCGTGACCTCATGACGTCACGTGAATCTGTGACGTGGCTTGAGGTCACTCACGAGACACTTCGACGTGACGTCACATTCTGGCGGTACGTGATTCTGTGACGTCAGGGTGTCACGTGACACTCTGAAGTAAGGGTGTCACGTGATGGCACGTCACATTATGATGTCCCCAGACATTAGGACTTTCTGCAATGTCATGGTGTCACGTGCCATTATGACCTGATGTAATGATTTGCGCTAGGCCCATCGACGCTTTCATCAGCCTTACTGGCAAACGAGAAATGTGGGTTTCGGTTTGCGCACAGCACACTCTGTGCTCCCCGGTTTTGTCAACACAATAAAACCTGTGTCATGTTTTTGTTTTTAATAGTTACCGATTTTACCCAGTGTTGTGGGTGGAATTCGGGCAGTGTAAGAGTTCAGGAAATTAACCCCGAAGAACAACGTTTTGAACGTAGGGTTTACATTCTGCTACAAAATTGTTCTTCCAGTAAGCGTGATACCATCTGGGAAAACTGTTTTCATTTAAAAGCAAGTATAATCCCAAAAATAAGTAAACCTTGCTATGGTGCAATTGCACCTTCTCTCATACAAATATGTGTACGTTAATTTACAATATCTTGTTAGTCTTACACAAAAAACAACACTCGGTACAATAACGCTAAATTATAAAAGCCGCAAAAAATAATAACGGAAAGACTGGGTGTTGCGGCTGACAGAGGGAGATGTTGCGTTTGTCAAAAGATATGCACGAGGTAAATTCCGTTAAGTCGATGTCCTTTAGCATATGTGGTTTAGGAGCTTTGCCTTAAGTACAATAGTAAACAAGACGTTTTAAAGGCGCTGACGCGCTGCCTTTCGTACGTCATAGTCGAGGTCCTGTTTCATCCTTTCTTGTTCCCATGCCGACGGCCCTCCGTCTACACTTCTCAGCGCAGTGCCTTCGCCACTCTTCGGACGGATATCTGGGAGGAGTTCCGTCCTAGGAGTGGCAAGCTCTCGACAAGTAAAAGCTAGGTGCTTGCTAGACAAATTACTCGCCTAACATTTACACGGGTCTATTACGGTTGATCGAATGCCTTTTCATCGAAGCACTTTTCAGAGAACGCCCACGTTTTATCGAAGCACGGTTTAGAGAAAGCGGAGCCTTAGCTTAGAGAAACGCCGTTTATTGAAAAGGACCTAGACGCTATTTAAAGAAGTCTTTCCTACATCGCGTCTGTATCACTGGTGCGCGTGTTAACCCAGGCCCCCCGCTGCGTTCCCGCCGCTTCGCGGCGGCAGTCTGCGGCGGCTCCTTATAAAAATGTTACCTCACCTGCCTTATCCGTACACGACGCTTCGCGGCGGCCGAGTTCGCTAAAAGGAGGCTTGTCACCATTTTCTCTAAACTGGGTTTCTCTATAAAGGGATTCGATAAACTGAGGTCGGTAAAACGGCGTTCCCTACAACGAGCTTCCTCCGCATTTACACCGCATGCCTCCGCATTCACACCAGACTCCCGTTGTTGCGGTGAAAAGTCTGTATCTATTCTTCTTTTCCCCGGACGCCGCACATTTCACCATCATTTTAAACGTGAATGGAGGACCGTGACGTCAGGTTCATTGCATGTGCTTGCGCACACCGGCTGCTGCTGGCTCGGGGAAAGGTCGCGTGCCCCTTACTTTGGATATTGAAATGTTTGGTTCAGCATCTTTTTAAGTGGCGACGGTGTTTAAAGGGAGCAGGGTAAAGAGAGGAAGCCAGCAATTTAGTGCGCCATGCAATAGATGACTGTGGTACGACTGGCTTCCTTGGCTTCGTTGGAGTTGGACTTCACCTGTCGCCAACGGCAGCAAAGCCTATTGTGACGTTGGGCCCCGGCGAGTGCCAACGACTCTATACAGACATGTTAACATTCCAAAAAACTGCCCTTGAGTCATCGGGCATTTGGTGGCCTTCGATGAGGGCTCTAAACACAAAAAGGTCTTCCGGTGGACACGAGACAACCTGGGACCCCCAGTACTCGCAAGGAGAAATACCAGTGTGCGTGTGCTTGCCTGTGTGTGTGGGGGTCTGTAGGCGTTGGATTTCGACAAGTGCGCCGACTCCTTGCATCAGCCACCGAAGCGCGTCACGAATGTGGAGGGATTGCATCATATACCCCTTGCTGAAAGCAGTGGCGTAGCTAGGTCATCCGGCACCCGGGGCCCTTGTGTCTTTCGCAGCACCCCCTACCCCCCCCGGCCTTCACTCCCCGAGATCGCAACCGACCAGTAAAGCGAAGGTGAGGGGGGGGGGGGGAGGCTGCCAGAAGTGACACCCCCAGTGGCGTAACTGGGTAAACGGCGCCCATGACAAATGAAATTTGCGCCCCTCATAGCCCGTAGCAAATGCATTCCGCGCCCCTCCGCGTGGCCGCTGCAATTTTTTTCCATCAGGCACATGTGGGGTCGGACTCGGCTCGGCGCTCCCTCCCAAGTGGCGCCCGGGGCACGCCCCATGCCCCCTGCCCCCCCCCTAGTTACGCCACTGGGCACCCCCCCTACGTGACTGGTACCCGGGGCCCATGGCCCCCGGCCCCCCCGGTTGCTACGCCACTGGCTGAAGAACACCCGGAAATTGCATTAGTCGCCACCGAACTTGGATACCAAGTGAACACTCGAACGCCAGCGAAGGCTCCTTCCTCTCTCTTCGGGCCTTCTCGCCCTCGGAGGGTTACATAACATGGGCTCAGAAAGCCCGAAGTCGTCGACTGTCGATTGTCGATTGCCGATTAACCAGTCGACCATGCCACCTGTAGATTCACCGTACATAAAATATGTACTTCAGTAATCCCACTCCCAGGACTCTTCGCTCGGGGATATGCATTCAGTGAGCCACAGCCCCGACTACCGCTTATGCTCCTGAGAATCCTCCTCCCCACCCCAAACTGCAACAGTGGTCGTGCGATCGGTGACCGGCGATGGCGATGCGGACGAGCGATAGCGCGGCAGCGATATTACGCTCTCTCCGCTATCGCGTGCGTTTTGCCGTACGGACGCAGCCGTATTCCGCTCTAAAGGGGCACTGACACCTCGTGCTGTAATACTTCTTAATTATCAATGGCATTTCAACATGACCATTCAGGTACATACAAAGCCGCATGCTAAATTAAACTTCACCAACAGCAACGAAAAAAATATCGGATGAAATTAAAGTTTATGCAGGTCCATTCCCTCAATTCCAAACTGCGCTATCGTTAAGTCCATTTGAATCCTAAGAATCCTTTCTGAAGTAGCCAGGAGACTATAAAACGCGCATCTAGCGAGGCGAAACGGTTAGGCAATTTCTTCGCAAAGCAGCCCATCTTCAGATTCGCAAGCTGTTAACCTTGGGTCAGCGTCTGAAAGGATCCAGAAAGACGCAGCGGCACTCACTGTGACCGCCGCCACTTTGTTCGGTGATTAAAAGAATTCGGTCGAACTCTTCCCCCAAAGACGGAACTTTCTAACAAACCCGCACTGCCAAAAAACAGTCTCATTGTATCATGCGAGAGGCTAGAGAGAAGGGCGGAAAAAGCTGGGACCACGTGACAACTCGTGAAAACAAAAGCGAGGAAGAACTCCGGGCACAATCTCGTTTCCTTTGTGACACTTTTTTTTTCGCTACCATTTCTTTCTTTTTTTCTTTTTACTGCTTGTTTTCCTTTGTGTGCATTTATTTTTCTCTCGAACGGATTTGCAATTCATTTTTTCGCAAACGTATTCTCATGCAAAACAAACTAGGTCTAGACGGCAACCGGGGTCCAGCTGTTGTATGAATCTGTCGAGCAGCTGCTGTGTTTCGGAGAATCACTCGCGCGTCGCCAGGGGACGTCGATTTGGCCACGGAGCTCGCGCATTTCCCGCGCAGGGTTGCCAGGTTGGGCTATTAATAGCCAAATTGGGCTACTTGGTCATGCATTTGGCGTCGAAATTTGGCGGTTGGCTATGTGGCTATTTTTGGGCTATTTCAAATCCTAACGCGGCAGTTTTTCCTTCTTTTTTTTTGTTGCTTGGTTTAGAGTAGATGTACAAAGGACACTTCAGCGTGGATACAGAAAGACAGTCCACCTTTTCTGGATTTGCGCTTTCAGGGATTTTCTGCGTGAAGATTCATGGGCGTGAGCTACCGTGACCTAGCTGCAGCTCCGACGACATCGGATTTGTATTAATTGTGGCTTATTTTAGGCTCCCAGGTTCTCTCTGCTTCCTACTGGCGTCTCTTATTTTATTGAGCTTCCCACTATCCTCCTACAGGAGGCACCTCATCCGAGGAAAAATTATACTAAAGGCACTCAAAACATCCTGCAAAATTTGATGAGCCTGATAACGCGTGCTGTACCGGATAAAACAAAGGAGGCTTTTCCGCAGAATGTGGAAGTTTCTTAAAGCACATTGAGCCATAACAAAAGACAACAAATTTGGGACAATGAATATTCCGAACAAGGCCAAGATCGATGCGCAGGAGCAGCCCTGTTTCTGTTGCTATCCGAGCTTGCCGTCGCGCTCCCGACACTGCCCATGTCGAATGCCGCCGTGGAGAAAGTATTCAGTCACGTGTCCCTCACAAAGTCCGGCCTAAGGAAGAACATGTCTTTTCCAACTCTTCAAAACGTCCTCTATCTAAAGTTTGCTTTCCTTGGGAAGAACGAGTGGTGTAAGGACATCAACCCTACCGAAGAAGTTTTTGCCCGTTTTAACACGGAGATCATCTGTGAGGCGAGTAAGCGGGGCACGAGCGAGTGCTTCATAACTATGCGACTTTAAAAACGCGTGTGGAAAATTTTGTACTTTTGTGTTTGAAATAAAACGTTCAATACATTTCAAGATGTCGTAGATCTTGCAAGCTGCTCTTAAACCCCAGATATGCAGACGCGGTGTCTTCAAATTGAGCTCGCACATTCCAGCGCACGATTTTTTGGGCTCTGCAGAATATGGCTACTTTTGGGCTACATAAATCTCTTGCGTTTGGCTACTTTTGGGCTACACCGTCTGGCGTTTGGCGGTTTGAGCTAGAAACTACCTGGCAACCCTGTTCCCGCGATGTTGTCATACCGTGGTGACGAACACACACGTAGCCTCGCGTTTCGGAAAGCGTGTCCGATCGGACGTCATTCTTTCGCTCGTCAGCAACGCAGAGAGACATCGCCTAAATTGATTCGTGTCGGAGATGAGAGATAGAACTGATTTCCTGGGCCAAACGTGATGCTGTTTGTCACTAGAATTTTTTTTGTTTATGGTAAAATGAAGTTTTAGGAAGCCCGTTTATTTTAATGTTTTTGGAGGTCGGTTGGGCAGTCGTGGGGTAAACTCTGAAATGAGGGGGCCAGGGGTGGGATATTCTTTACGCTAATGACCGAGGAGAGATTGGAACAAGAGCGAGTTTTTCGTAGATCGCGTTGTCAACGGTGTTATTTTTCCTCGCCCTATTTTCGCCGTGAGCACTCTCCAATGCGCCCAATTTTTCATTATATTAAAAATTAGGAGCAATAGGTATTTCCAAGCTTTGTTTAACGAATGAAATAAGTAATAAAGAAGTGCTTGTTTAAATATCGTCAAAAGACATTCTATACTGGTTCAGGCAGTGAAAAATAGCCTATTGGACAGTGATTGCCATCCCACTCGTCTTCTTCTTTCTATGTACCACGGAGAGCATCGCCATGTAGCAACCTTTAGGATTGCTAAGCAACGTGTTAGGCAGTTCATCTACAAAGACCAGCAACTGACGCGGGATCGGGTTTCGGTTCGAGAGATTTTGGTTTCCGATGCTGCTGGAAGATAAGTATATATTGGTTTAATGCGAGGCAAGTGCTTCTATACACTGTTTTACCTAATTTACCGTGGTAACCAAATCGGCTGTGAATACATGCCCTGCCAAGAGTTTCCTTATAAAGCGCTTCATGATTTGATACAAATTCCTCTGATATTCACGTGACGTGACGCGATTAGATAGCGTCAGCTGGTGCGACATTTCGATGATATTGCATCGTCATTTGCTGAAAAAATGCGACGATGTCGCGACGTGCGCTGTCTCGGGACACCGCAACTGCTCACGCCTGAGAACAGCTAGCTTAGAACATGTTTTTCCCGTCGTGTTGCACACATTTCTCCGGTCGTGCTATGTGCCTATTCTCTGCTCGCTAAAGTTCTAAGGGCCGCTTCACGTTCACGCAGAGCATGTTCTTGACGTCGTATGCAATCCATCCTAACACCCAGAGTAAGATGGTCGGTGCCTATTCATTGACGACGTTCTCTCCCAAGGGCGTGTCCACGCCGGCCAGCAGCCGCTGCTTGCTCCGGCGTGTGCTTCGGCCGCCCCATTCTTGCGCGCAAAGGCTTGGAGCGCCAAGGGCACAGGCGACCGAAGGCGAGAAACAGCAGGTGGCGAGGAGCGCGATCAGATGTCCCCAGTGCAAATGCGATGGGCCGAACGCGCTGCGCCTCAGCCGGGACTATACTCAAAGAAAAGCGAGGCTATCCCTGCTGTACTCGCACTTTCCCGGCACCAAAGCCACTTGCCATAAATGCTCCCATGCTCCGTCCTTTCTTCGGCAACACTAGACTCACCCAGTACACGCACAGTAGTGCTGACAACGTAAAAAACACACGGACGTTATCAACATTCACTGGGGCACAATCATGGAAGTTTTTGAGGAACAAATTATCCTCGTCAATAAACCACGAAAATATAGATATATTTTTTTATTTCAATGTGTTTTGTTTAATAACGTTGAGAAATTCCTTTCGCGTGATAAAGTGAGCAATGTGGTTGTGATGAGTATTTATATATCAGTCAAGTTTACGATTAAGATTCCTACATCTTGCAATTTGTGATATAGGGCCCGTACATGTTACTGCTATTCAACTGATTCAATTCAAAGCTCTTTTGTTCAAATTTGTGCTGTTTACGAGCGTGCGAGTACTGCTCTAACTCCAATAGCGGAGGGACATGTTAATCTTCAATGTTCTAACGAGAGCCATATGTAGTGATTTTCTTCTGCATTGTGAAGGTCACGGATTAGGGAGCTTTATTTGATTCGAGCAGCAATTAGCGCACCCCATTCTGAGTTTTTGCAGAGAGTTCACACTCATAAATTTAGTCGGAAATACGTAGCATCTATGTGGGCCCCAGTGACAGCTGTGGATATATCCCTGTCTCTGAAAACGAGATCAGTTATAAGATTTATTAGCGGCGTGCGAGGATGGGGTCCGAAGCGAATAGCGCTGCATCATCCATAGCCTTCACATTGAAAAAGACTGCCACTGCACGCAAGATCTCCTTACAGTGTTCAGCTAGAAATAACACTGCACTATTCAGTTCGAAGGGATATTTACGAGCCCATAAAGTCTACATTACGACCGCCTCGATAACATTCCAGATACAGTAGGCAGCTAAATATCAATCTCGTAGCGCTAAATTGTTTTAGGGTAACATACAGCGGCCTTACGTATAGTACAACTTAAACACAGGTGCTTTGTCAGCAGTTTGCTTTCACTCACGCTAATGCGGTGAGAACATGGGTAACATGTTCCCACCGAATGAGCAGAACAGTGATGCAGCACTTGTCTCCAATGTGTTCCCCTAACTGGTCAGCTGTAGTTAACGTTTAAAACGAGGCTCTACGACCATTCTACTTATAGTCAGTGGGCAGGCACCACGCTTCGCCAGCATCACCCTTGACCTTGGCGCGAGCTCTCGTGGCGGTCGGTGATCTCGCCTACATTCTCGCCGAGTTTCTAACATGAAGGTCCTGGTCGGCATCGCCGTCAGGCGATGCACGGCTTATGGAGAAGTGGGCAGAAATAGTCTTTACATCGTGTCGTCGAGGGGGACAGCAAGGCGCAATTTTAATAACTACAGACGACGCATTCACGCGTTGCAGTGGTAGGACGACAGGCTCACATTGCTCGCATGAATTACCGTGCAATCAATCGCAACGACAACAATGGGCAAGAGCGCGTTTTGCAGATGACAATACTGCGTTGAAGGCGCCATTTCGGAGCCTTTTTACTCTAGTAATGGCAGCTTAAAATTAAATTCAGTCTTGTGATAAAGCACGATGGCGGAGTCACTTGAATCATCTGTACCCAGCATCACCACGGCCACCTCAGCATTCCCACGTAGTCCCGCAAAAACCTCCGCAAGGAAACGCTCATACCAGGAGATTTGGCGACCAAGAGGTGGACAGAAAACCTATTAAATAAAACCTTCGCCGTCGACGAAGCGTGTCCAACGTAGTTCTCGACGGTTTGGAGGCCTTACGGCTCGCCGAAGCTGGAACACTAAATACTTCAAGGATGATACAACTGCTTGATACTAAAGCCGTCACACTGAAACTACCACAGTCAAAAGCGGCTATACCTGCACGACTTCGCGGCGTAAATCCGGGTACAAAAAGACCTTCGAAAATTACTTTGAAAACCTGGCGTCCTTTTGGAGTCGGCAAGTCGTACAGTGCCCCCGCCCCCCCCCCCCCCAAAGAAGAAAAAAACATATACTTTATTTAATTTATTGCAAAAATAAACGACGCAACGCGGACCGCGCAGTTCCCACCAAAATGTGGTGTTAACGGTCCCAACCAGGTTTCAAAACTAACCTGTACCGTTTTCGAAAATTTATATTTTGATTTTCCGAAAATGTCAAGGTAAAAATAAAGCCCTTTTTGTGTTTGTGTGTGTGTGTAACTGGCGCCATTTAGTTTTAGGTATTCGAGGGCTCCGTCCGTCACCATTTTTTCAACAAACATTTCCAGAAAATCATTTGTATAATTTGAACACGATAACGGTCAGTTCCGAAACTATGGCATCTGGTTCGCACCACTATAACTACATTTAGCCGGACAATGAGTGTTGGGCGGTGGGGCAAGGTAATTATTTTGCGGTAGGGTGTGTGGGGTGGGGGGGGGGGGGGGGTTATGAAGATCCACGCAGAGGCGCCCAGTATGCGTCTATGACGCCGTGAGCGCGTCATGCAGTGTCTCACAACGCGCTCAACGCTAGCATTCGGCGACGCCCGACGAATGCGTATCTCTTTTGCGGAGTGCACTTTTTCGAGCTTCGGCGTGCTTGCCGCCGCTTGGGGTGGGATTGTTTTACTCTCAATGACGTCACGCGCACGCCTCGTCTTCTGTGTAGTATTGGGTCGTGTCGCCAACCGCGCTCGCTGTCACAATACATGAAAATAGAAAGACTGCTTGTCAAATCGTGACGGCAGTGACGTCGAAGAAAGTAGGAAAATCAATTGAATGGCGGAAGTGATACGAATCCTCCTGACTGGCATTTGGCCGCTGGGTCTTTGCATGTCACGGATCATAGATGTTGGTAAAGCTAAGTTACAGATTTATGACAAGTCGAATAGAAAATAAGAAGCATAGTTTTGATGAAACGATTTGAAAAACAAAACAAGAATATACCAGTCATCATAAGTACTCTTGCTAAGAAAAAACGTAATTCTGCCTGCTATATGTATTGACATTATTATTTTTTGTTGAATTCAAGCTTAAAGCTTAGGGCAAAACTTTTTCAATATAAATTTAAGAAAAAAAAATCATACTGCTATAGAGCTTCAGAACGAAGTGAGTTGTTGTATTGCAAGGGCTAGGGTTCACTCAGATGTAAATAAATACAAATCAAATTAATCTATCTATAATTATCTAAAGACCCCAATTATATTAAGACGGGTCATCACCCTACTAACGTTCAAACAGACGGGAACCTTTGATGTTGGTAAATAAGGGGTGAAGCAAAAATATCCCCTGCGGTGGCATTCTAAATAAATAAAAAGCTATGATGCGCGCAAATTTATTTAATATTTCAACTGCTAGTTCATGTAATTGCAGGGAAAAAAGCCGCTACAGGAACTGAGTTTGCAAAAAAAATGATTGCCTAAGGGAAAAGGATGTCAACAAGGGAAACACTTCATCGTTTGTAAATAAATATTGGTATATATAATTTAAATGCACCGAACACTGAATGAAATAATTCAATGGAGCACAGCTTTGCAGCGTTTCAGATGATTTGTTTGTGCTAGGGTAACTCCGTGTCGCTAATAAAGGCCTCACAAAATAATAAAAGAAACACACTCACGGAGTAACAGCTTCACATACAAACGTGAAACAGTGATGTATAAACCGCTTATTCAAAATATGAAACTTTAAATACCCGCTGTTTTTTTCGTTCTCCAACGCTATTGCACTAAACAAATATTGTTTATGTTCTGTTCCAAAACGAAGAAATTCCTCGTGCGGCGTGTGTTTAATTTATAATGTCGTTCGTCAGGGCCGAGTGCGCAAGTCGAGGTTTTGGGAAACAATTTAATATTAAAATATAGTACGTGAGAGATACCTTCCTCAATACTTATATAACGCTTGCCCGACTTCTAATATTAAACAGTTGATAGCTTAGCTAAATTGTTCTTACCTTTAAATAATTCATTCTTCCTGGAGCGTCTACGTTTCATTGGCTTGTATAATCATGTCAAACATTGAGACCTTATAAATATGCGGTACATTTTGTAATCTTAATGCCGACAGGCAACTTTGAGGCTGTATCTTGTGACTTGTAGAACAATTAAATATATATGTATCTAAAATTCAACCTCCACTGCATTTGTTTTTACATATTTTTCAGTTGCATTGATTTGTTTACGCCTTTACAAAGGTCTAATTACGTGGATAATGTACGTAGTGTTCCGAGACCAATCATGTGTATGCAGGTAAACATGATAGCAAAACCACTAAAACTAAACAAGAAAACTAGGAACCAAGTAAATGAATTATTTAATATCTTACAAAACATTTTTGTCCAGATCATTTTTTTAGGTTTCGATTGTGATTTGGGTAACAAATATTTTTTAAATAATTATTTTGTATTAAAACCGAACGGCAGAAAAAAATACTTGAACTTCATCCTCTCGGTATCGTCTCGTCAAGTAGTTTTACAATGAGATTTGTTATAATCATTTAGGTAGTCAAAGAGGCATCCTGCGTGTCACTTGCAAATATTCAATTCAAAAGCATAGTAGTTTATAATACGTCAACAGCTAGAAGACATTGTTCTGTTATGTACACGAAGCTTCCTACACTTTGTTCGGAAAGAGGGATACGTATAATAAGTTTCACTGTTGTTTATTGTTGAAGCAGTGAGAACTGACATATTCAAGAGGGACGCGTAAACCCGTAAACGCTTTTAGCGTCCAATATCGTGTTTTATACCATTTCATTGATAAATCACCGGTGATTCTTTATTGTTTTTGTTACTGCTATCAATTTACGTAACTATACTGTTCATTCTTAACAAACTATATATCTGTAGAAGATGTTGAAACTGCTTGTTCAAGTTCGGCTCGCTGTACTTTATAATTACTTGGCAGGTTAAAGCATCTCGTGGCGGAACTTGGAAACAACAACAACAAAAAAATATCTTGCTTCAAACTCTCCCAGACTTTCCCGCTCAAGAGGTACATTCAAGTTACTAGAATAATTTATGGGCCGCTCTGCCAATAACGGTCCATAAACCATGCTAGTTAATTTACAACTCCGGCGCCCCGCAATACGAATACCCAAGAACACAAGAAACATTGCACGAGAACCGAAACTCGAGTATGCAAAAGTATCCCATCTTAGTCGGGAGTTTGCATATTCCGTTGCCGTCTTACTTCTCGCTGTGGGAAATGCGTTCATATGAGGTATCTCTCCAAAACGTGTTGCTCGACTAAACAAAACAGCAAAATAGAAACGAAAAATTCAGATTTATCGAACGCTCTACGGACACAAAGTGCAACTCGGAGGCACGCGAAAGATAATTCAGCGGGAGGCAATATGTAGATTTTTCCCCAACCAACTCACGTGCGGACGTTGGGCCCCGCAAAAGCAACAAGTCAGATCCTTTCTTAAAACCAAAATAAAATTAAAAAAAGTAAGAGTTGGGCGCGTCGCCGCGGCGAACGGTTCGTGTTTAAAGGATGAGAAAACGAACGTCGGTTGTTTCCTATTCCCGCGGCGAGCGGCGCGGGCTCTCCTGGGGGACCAACAGCCGCGGCCGCTCATCCCGGCCCAGAATGGAAGAAAGGCGCGTGGCGAGATCGCTCATTTGAAATTCAAATCGCTCTCCACTGTCAAGAGGGCCGAGTGGGTAGGCGCCTCTCGGCAGCAGGGCAACGGTGTGGCTGGCGAGCCCCTGCAAAGAAACCTACCCCGATTCCAAATGCGAAGGCGGCGGCCAACAAAGGAAATGCTAACACACGTCTGGGTAATTTAGTGCGGATGACCTCCTGGCATCTGCCTCGCCTCTGTTTGCCCGTACACTTGGGAAGGCTGCCGGCAAACGAATCGTAGGGCTTGCACTTTGTCTTCGGCTCAGTATCTCGGCCTGAGCTCGCGGCTAGTGTGGCTCTCGCGGTGGAACGTTGGTACTATGGTACGGAGCCCAATTCGATGCAGAACGTTTTTCATATGTTGGCGGTAGCCAGTGGAGCGTCTGTGTTGAGGCTCGATATTTTATATGGCTTATCGTATTGCGTAGGCTTGTTTTTATTCCTTAACACCAGCTCCGCGTTTATTTCTGCCTGTTCTGTGCGAACGCAATCTGAGCGCGTGATATTGGGGTGAAATGAAAACCTATCGACAGACACATCGCGGTAGAAATCGAGAAAAAGTGAAGTAGTTATATCATGCAATCTGTGGTCGAAGTTTCTGTGTTTTTCTTTGTTTTCTTTTTACGCCCGCTAGGAGGCGTGACATTATTGTAAGAGCTAACTGCTATCAATTCAACTTTGGACTCCTTCCCTAGGAGACACCATTCAATCAAAGGCGGATAATCACCGGATAGCTGTCGTGTAACCAATATGATTTATGAATCAGCGCGAAAGGCATTCAAAATATATTGAATAATTCGCTAGTTTGTATTGAATTTTAAAATCCGGAGACCCATTTGTTTGAGCCATGGATCGTAATCATCTTCAATCACTTCAAGGATTATCACGGTGATAGGGTGATTGTTGCTTCCAGTTAAAACATAGAGCACTTCGTAATGCAAGATATACATAGCAATGTGACATAAATGAACGAATCAGTTCTTCACGGAGGCTAGCCAGACGTAAACCTCATAATTTAATTTAATTTATGCGAGGTGTCGATGGGTATTTTTCATGAAATTAGAGTAAAAACGCAGGCGACCTGGTGCACATCCATGATGAGAAACCTTGATACTAGGAACCTTCCTCATCTTTTTTGTCCGTCCAAGACACCAGTGTGTCTTTTCCTTCCAATCCCATTTTGTCCTTTGTTAGTGTGGTGTTTGCCTTCTTCTTTTTGTAATAAAGCTTCCCACAGCGTCGCTTCTAGGATTCATGTTTTTACCCTTTATAATTGATGGTGTGAAACGAAATTTTTACACTACCATTAAATCTGTGGTTGATGTCTTAAGACTGTCACGATGTAGACCTGCGGACTTTCTGGGGATATGATTTAGAGAACAAGTAAGAAGCTTGCCCTTAATTAAATAATTTATCTGCTGGTTATGAGACGTTGTTGTCCTTGTCTCTTCTATTACTGGTATCAAGGTTTTTTATTATGGTATTGTGCACTTTTATTTTTATTTATTTACATGGTATCACAAACAACTCAAGGTTGTAAGATGATGTAATTTTAATTTTAATTTAAAGAAAGGTTATGTTAACTAAGAAACACACGGCTATAAATTTGTAATTGATTATAACGGAGGTAAACAAATAGTTTAGAGGTTTTCAAAGAATACATTATGCACAAACCAAATGAACCACGGATCAGCGCAAGGCTGCATTAAAGACATGAAACCAGCACGATCAAAACGAATAAAGTAAATAGCCGTACACAACGATTTGCTCATCGGAATTATGCGCGCCCAGTGAAAAACAAAAAACAATATATTGCCCTGGGCGGCAAGAGTCACCGAGAAGTTCAAGATGTAAGTCGCTTCAGTTATTAATGGTCCGAGTATTTCTCACCATCATTATGATCATCATTATCATCAATTTGTTTCGTGTCCTCATGTACAGTGAAATCGCCTCGATTATGATGCACAGAGGAAGAATTACACATTCAGAGATGTCGGTGCCCTCCGAATGATGTCGTTATAAAGAACTCTAGGCGTGTTATGAAACTAGCTAGGATTCCCTCCGTAATGTAGTTCACAAGAATAAATCTTAAGCACAAATAAACAAATTAACTTAACAGAACTAACTAAAATTCACATCAAATATCTTGTTCAAATGAGATACACAATAAATAATTAGATATTAAAATTTGAAATGCGCGGTAAACGATGCGCAGCACTCTTTTCCGGAAAACTGAAAGGCCTTGATACCTAAGGAATTTAATCATTTGGCTACTCAGCTGAGGTTTCTAAAGAAATGGGATAATTATCCTCAGCATACAAGTAGCGCCAAGGTGGTGTATGCTGGAATACACATGAACCAAAAATAGAAGAGCGGCTCCGCTGACGGGGCGGCGCCAGCAGCCTTTGTAATCCAACTGGAGCATTATCGCAAACGGCGTCGAATCCGGCGTGTGCGTAAGAAATTAGCGTCAAGAAAAAAACACACGCCTTCCACGTTCCTGCTCAAAAGGAAACGCTCTACATTGCCGTCTTGGGCGCCTTCTATAGTCCGTTGCAACCTGAGAACGAAGGGCGAGGGTAAGACGGGCCGGGGAGGAGGAAGCAGACGGAACGCTAACGAGAGAAGGAGGTTTCCCCCTCTCCTCTCCAGCGTTCCGTATGCTTCCTCCTCCCCGGTCCGTCTTACCCTCGCCCTTCGTTCTTAGGTTGCAACGGACTATAGGCATATACCCATTACTCTTTGCGAAGAGCCGCACGTTTGTTCGGTGTATATAAGCACACCGAGAGCATCGCTATCCGTGGGTTGCTCCCGCATAAGGTAGGACTCATTCATGAGTTGTGGCCCGCTGACTCCGAGAAGCGACTGAACGTTTGCAGGGACGAGGATTTCACGAGATTGATCACATCTGCAATTTTTGCTGTTTTGTGATGAAGTGACATTTCACCTGGACGGGCAAGTCAGCACCCGGCACTGCCGCTATTGGAGCTCGACGAATCCGCACTGGACGCTTGAGCGGTCTTAGCAGTCGCCGAAAGTAACTGTCTTGACCGGAATCTAAACAGAGGGCGTCGTTGGCCCCTTTTTCTTCGACGGCAGCGTTTCTGGAGACACCTACCTGTGGATAAAGCAGGATGAGTCTCTTTCCGAGTTCGAAGGATCAGACACGCAGCGGGACGTATGCTTTTTATGCAAGATGGGGCGTCACCCCATTGGACGACAAGTGTAAAGCACTGGCTGGACACTGCCTTCTCAAGACGCTAGATGCGCCGTGGCCGCCCCGATCACCAGACTTCAAATATGCGACTTTTTTGTTTGGCCGTTTGTGAAGTCCCAGATGTTCAAGGGCCGCATCCCCACACTCACCGCTTTAAAGCAGCGCATCGAAGCAGCGTTCCCTCTCATCGCGGACGAGATGCGAGCTGCCTCATTTGGAGAGTACCAAACCAGGCTTGGCCTCTGCACTTGCTGCCTAGGAAACCACATCAAAGGACAAATTCCGACTGAAGTAGAGCAGTGAGATCCTGCCTAGAACTCATCTGACAACAGTATACGGAACAAACTTACATCTTCACGTCAAGTGTACGATTTATTTATTTTAATATACTGACAAACGCCCTTTTCAGGATTGCTAAATGCTGTCGTCACGGAGATTGGCCACTCTTGTCGCGGCTACTTTCCCGTGTCTCTTAATCGCGATGCACATAAGATTCTGTGCATGTGGCTCCTTTCTCTTCAGATATCGCTCCCTTTGTTACCTTCACCTTATGCGGCCCGGTGTCGCACACTACGTTCAATCTGTAAATCAGTGAAAGTCTTACGTCACAACAACAAAAATGTCGAACCAGCTAGTAAAGCAAGAAAATGTCTTTATTCGGGATGACCGAAGGCTATACCCAAATACACAATTTAGCAAGCCTAACGTGGGTTAAGAAAGTCCAACAATGACCTAGAATTGCACCCAAACCGATCGGAGCATGTGGGAGGCGATGCGACGTTACTGCGCCGCAAACCGCCAGACGAAAACCGAAAACTAACCAAATACCGTTGGCGTATTGCGGTGCCATCAGCAAGATGCGGTCGCAAAGAGTGGCATTCCGTCTGCTGCTTCTCTACTTACGGCGTGCTCTCAGATACGAAAACGTTTTTCCACTTCTAACTTTTTGTTGCGTTAATGATAAGTGTTGAAACTTTGGCATTTTGCTCGAACGGCTGGGGCTACGGACCGACGGAGCTTAAGCGCTCCACGATATCTAGTTTATTCTTGCGGTGCGAAACACAGGGTTCAGTTTTCTCGCAGACGCCCGGTATTTTCGTATGGTTTAAAATGTTTTAAAAGCCACTGCAACATTCAAGGTTTTAAAATAAATTAAATCGCACATTTCTTGAGCGCTAGTGAAACACCCTAAAAACAAAACAAATAGAAAACTTTAATAATATATAAACAAAATTGTAGCCTCTTTTGATCAGAAATACAAAAACTAAACTAAAAAAAGAATGGAAATATTTAGCTTCACAGCTGTCATAAAGCCAATTCGTGGAAGCTTCCAGTCTCTCAGCTCGTGAAAATTCGGAAACAGTTTTTTTTCTCCGAATGAGCTCCTCAAAGGAAGGAGAGGGAACACGGACCCAACTGTCCCTGCAGTGTCTTTTGTTCTCTTTAAGAAGATAAAAAAAAATCCCAGAAAACAAAAAAATGAGGGACTCTTTCCTCCCGTAGCAGCTGCCCTATATTCCCAACTGTGCCGACTACTATTTCATCTTCGCTCCTTGGTTCGAAAGAAGTGCCGGTTCCCTCATCAAAACGGTCGCATCGCCCCTTCTTCTCCAAGGAGTAGCAAAAAAAGCACGGCGACAGAGTAGAAATCATGATCCGTGGGCAGGAAAAGTGCCTCAAAGTCAGAGGCAACTCCCGGACCCCAAGTTGGAGAGCTGAACCAATCTATCACCTTCAAACTCCGTTTATAGTCACAGGCTGCGCACACACGGTGACGGGCGCCTTCCCCGTGTGGCTGGTCGAGAAAAGTGCAGGCCACTTTATGCTTGCCCAATTGAACTCTCCGCGGGTTTTCTTTTTGGGGCTTCGCAGTCCGATAGATAGAAAGATAGAAGGAGGGAGCGTGTCTTTCAATCTCTCGTGATGACATCTACGCGTGATCTATCGCTTCTTGATGTAATGTTTCGTGAACCCAAAACAGGTCACTCAAAGTTGGGACAGGACGGAATCGGTATGAAGCATGCTGGCTGTCATAGACTGCGCTTTCGGAAAACAGTGACGCTGGTGGTAAAATAATTAGTTCATAAAGAGAGAGCGGCATCACCACTAAGTTAAAGTTAGCTTATTTATTTTTATTTTCAGATATGCGTGCCATTTTCAACCAATGCCATTCACTGAGGATACACTTTTCCATATCAGAAACATCAAGTTGACTGTTCCGTTGGCGATCGAAGGTTACAATGCCGACATATAAGTGTCACTAAAACGAGTCGTGGTTTTTACGTAGTATACAGCTGGGAAGCCATGTCGAGAAAATTATGGGAAACATATAATATGATGAGCCTTCTCAGCGAACCGATTTGGCACTTCACAACGGAATCGCCACTGCTGTAGTATAGTTCCAGAGAGCTTAAAGCAGCCCTGGAGCGACTTTTTTCTGGTTTTTAATTTGCACCGTACCTGAGCGCAATGAACGTAGGAACTTAATGAACCTTTTCTTGAAATTCGCTTTATTCTAAAAGTTATAGGCACATTAAAATTACAATAAACAAGCGAAAAATAACCTTCTTCTTGACGTCCTTAATACTCTGCCCCCCACCCCCCCCCCTCTTCCCGCGCCGGAGGATTCCCTTGCCCGCGGACCGAGGTGACTGAGGAATATGGGGAGAGAGGGGAAGACGGGGAAAGGAGGTGAGGCCGAAGAAAGAGAGCTACCCGGGAACAACTAGGAAATAAAACCGAGTTGAGTTTGGAACGCTCACCTGATTTCATCGCCTACGCTGCGTCCCAACAGACACTCATCGTAAGCGTCAGGGGCGCGCTGGTGAAGCCTCTCAGCCCCAACTCGACGACGCTCAAGTTCCGGGCAAGTCCTGGCGGGCCTCCTGTGCTCTCGCGAAGAGACGAATTCGTACTTTTGCTTCTTGCAAAATGTGCCGCCGTCGTCGTGCGTCGTCTGCTAGGATCCGCGGGCCATGGCCTCCGAGATCCCGAAGCGAGCGCCGTTCGGAATCATCCGAGGGGCGTCTACGCCGCCTCTTCCACCGCTTGGTGGCAAGTATGTCGACGGGTCATTTCTTGATTCCGTACTTTATAAACTGCTTCGGTTTCTTTTTGAAAGCAAATATAGTGAAGTTAACCCATTTTAATACACGCTGAAGCGCCCATCAGACATCGACGGTAAGATGTTCCGGAGTTGCAGAGCCACAGCGAGTCGCGCCTTCAAATTAAAATGACACGTTACAGTCTACATGTATATTACAGATCACATCATGGGCTAACTCGCCCTACCGCAAATTATCGTTAATGTTCTTTGCACGACGGTCTATTTAAGAACATACAATCTCTATTGATTTGCTCTAGGAAACCATCGATTTCAAAAGCAGCTCTAGCTTCGTGGAGCGCTCATCATCTTAGAAACCATAGGTGAAGTGTATAAGAGATATCAAACTTAAAGAAAAAGGTTCACGTTTTCCACATCGCTAGCTTCTTACGAAACACTAGTTATATCGAAGCCGGTCGTCTCAGCAGAGAGGAGGAGGAGGAGTGCAAACATCAAGAATCGTCAACCAAAAAAGCAGTAATGAGAGAGCAGTGGCTCCTGTGGGAGGACAGTTGAAACCGGACAAACATTTATTATCTTTTGGGAAGCTTTATCTTTCGAAAGTACGGTTATAACGCAATCGTTTTATTGCCCACTGGGATATAAAGTTTCCAATTGGGTTTGAAATTGAAGCTGGAGTTTCTTCGTTGACCGTGAAATAGCTTCTTGCCTCATGGCAGCCTAATCCAATGGGTCTACTGATGAACCCTTGCGAAATATTTCCGTAAAGTATAGATATCTTTAGGTTCAACTTATGAGTTTCATCAGTAAACTATTACAAGTTAAGTTCAACCATAAATTTAATGCAGTAATATAAGGTGAATTTACTCAATAGTAATACCAAGAACTAGAGGACAAATTATTCAACACATAAACTGGCGATCAACAAAAAAATTAAAAGTGTGTGCTTGGTCAAGAGCACAGGAGGAGGTTCAAGTATTAAACACTGCACAATGCTATCGGGTCGGACTTTAAAGGAGGATTCTGATCCAGTGGTTCCAGCCGTGCAGGAACCACCACAATGCCCGCTTGGGACTCAGAGTTGACCTTTGAACAAACGTCCTGTTGTAAAAGCTTCTCATTCCAGCGAACCAGATATGCATACATGCTCAAATAGGCAGCATGAATTTAATCCATTTCAAAGTTTGCTTGCACCTTAATTCGATTCTGGCAAACAAAACAACAAAAACATCAACAATAAGATCATTTCTGGGAACTGGCGGTATCACTTGGGGTAATTGTAAAATTGATTTCTTTTTTGGTAACAATCTAACTTGTGTTGGTCGCCTAATACACCACCCCGCGGCCTTGACGTGACGACAATGCGGTGACGCTGATGTCGAAAGGCGCATGTGCAGAAGGCTTGCCTTCCCGCGAATCTGGTTTCTGCTCACTCACTGTCCCCACTTACGGTCTGGGCAAAGGCTGGCTTGTTCGCCATAAGCGTGTCGGTGTACAAACCCCGGAAACAAACTAACACGTCCTGCGTGCGTTATGATTTGTTATGTGCGATTACTGGGAGTTTGAATGGTTTTTGGATTTGTTGCACGCACGACAGATTCATTCGCGTGGCGAGTTTGTCCTAATGATCAAGACAAGTTTAGAAATCTTCAGGAGTGGACAGTATGAAAAATATATGTTTCAATCAAAAGTTTGCTTGGCTTCTACTTCTTCTTCGGGGATTCGTGTAACGTCTTGAATTCTTCGTGCACTTGCTCTCTAGGAGGCTCTTGTGTAACTGAAGTATACTTGAGTTACACAAGAGGCGCCTCGCCTAAATTACGTAATTTAAGCAGAGAAATTGCGCTCAAGGAATGTACGTGTTGAGGAGTTTTGTGCATACTGCTAACCCTGAATGAGGGTTAGCAGTATGCACGACAAAATCAATCTTTGATTCTCTCCGTCCCAGAAATCGATACTGCACCCTGTGAGCCGAAGTGGAGCACGGAAACCAGACCCCAGAAACATTTTAGTCTACAAGGAACCCATGCACATTGATGTGGGGTTCGGTACATACTGCTAAACAGGTAGAAGGACTAGACAGAAAGAAGTCACAGCGTCTCATATTATCCCTAAGACGACTTGAAGGCACATGAGGTTTTCAATTTACTTAATAAGAAGACACATGATTTACTAAGCAAGCCCGCTGCATTGGAGACACGCCAGCGGGTTCAAGGCGCCGCGTAATAAACTGCGTGTTGAGAACAATCGCGTATATCAGTCCCGCGCAGCGCCGGTTATATTAACAAAAACAGACAAAGTAGAAAACGACAAAGTCCACTATAGATTCGCACTTGCGTTGCGTCGCATGACGCCACCTGAGTCTCACGCCGTGTCCGTTTAAGGAATGCTCTATGCATATAAAAATGTACGTGTCACTCTCCGAGCAGACATTGGCGATAGCTCCTCAAAGTAAGTTGCCGACGGCGGCATGAGATACCAAAGGATACACCGAGGTCTCATAAGGTGTCCAAGCTATCGCCGTTACACTACTCTAGATTCACAGGGCTGATATTTTTTTATGAATAACTGTGCACGGACGTTGGAATTTCAGCCAAGGCTTCTCCTAATATAATTTTACATCTTTTTTGGCCAAACGTGATTTTTTATGAAGGAACACTGCAGAAAACATCACTGCATTAACAATAATTGTGTCTTAAGTTATATCTTCAAATATCAGTAAACCATCATAGCCTATAGCAGACGAAGAGGGTTCTCAAAACGCCAAACAGCCCCGCCACAAGAAAATAGAGAAAACATGAAAAATATTTTTATTCTTAAATTCAGGGCGACGTAATGATTTCACAATCTAACTAGCCTTAATGGACACACCAGAGACACCCAAGAGAAAAGAAATGTATCGGAAAGCCCCAAACATAATAAATAAATGTGAGCAGGTTCATATGCACACAAATGCAATTTTCTTTGAAGAAGCATAAATTATATGCGCGGAATCATTAAACTTATGTGAGGACCGGAACTATGCAGACGAGAAAACGGAAAAAAAGTCGTTTTATATATTTTTGTCCCTAGCAACAAATTTCGTTCCTTCGCCAGCTTTTCTGCGTTTTGTTTTTTTCGTGAGCACCGCTGCACAAGACACAATTAACCCCCAAAACAGGCGTACCAAGGCACGCAGAAATTATTTGCATAATCAATCTTCCAAGCAAGATAATGAGAGACGAGAGATGTGTTGTGGCGCAAACATTGTTTTTGCAAAACATATGGCTCTGTGAGAGACCCACATTGCTTGACACAGCAAGCACCAACACGGCACTACCTTGTTTTTCATCTTAAGCCTGATTCGCGATAGCACGAATTTGGTTGCGATTCCCCAGCTGCTGCGTAGAGCACCGCAGCTTCTATCACGTTTTTTACCACACGAGCGAGGTCGCAACTGGCAAATCTGACGTAAATCATATACCATGTAAATCAGGCATTACGGATACATGGCATAGGCAAACGTTAAAATTTACCGCCAACGTTGGTGTTCCGAATGGGCGGAAGACACACTAAATTTGTAAAAGTACCGTTTATTTTTCAATGACAAATGGCAAAAACACTGTCTATCGCGTGTTCGCGCTAAACGTGCCGGACTCTGTAAGTTATATTTTGCTTATAACGGTGTGGGATGCGTTTCACAAAATTCCCTTCTCCCAGAGATGTGCCCGCTCACCCATGCGTTCCTTTATACCCCATTGCGAGGCATGTCATCTCAACAAACTTGCTTATCATGGAAAAAAATGTACACGAGCATTTACTTTAAATTACCCATGTACTCATACACTGCCAGGAATTTAACTCAAAACCTTTAGGTCAACAGCCCATACGCCATCTCTGTGCCAGCAGGGCGTTGTATTATTCTTTTGTTGAAAATGTTAGAAAAAAGCCAGTCGTCTCTAGAAATGCGATCTCATTATAAGTGTCTAAGCTTCCTTGGGCGCACAAATATTCTTTATCTTTTTTACACAATTCAAAGAAACAAGCTCATCCCCTGCACCAGCTGATCGAATTACTACAGAATACTTGGGTTTGTGACTATTCTCTACGCCTCCTACTACAATTCATACATTGAACAATAAACATGATGTTTAAGCCATGACTGGGAAGGAAACTTAAGATAAATTAGAACGGACAGAAGAACTTTTATGTTCAAAATTCCTTCCCAATCTCAGGGATTACGTATAACGTTTAATATGCACCAACTCGCCTGCACTTTGACAATTTTTTTAATTGAACAGTAAGTTCCGCTTCATCCCTAAAAACGACAATTTAATGTCTCCTAAGTCTCCTAAACACAATTTAACGATCGTACGTCATATGTAGGTTCCCTGTTTTCGGATAAATTCGGAAAAAACTCTGAAAAACACCCGCCGGTAAAATTTTCGTCATTTCAGATTTATCCGGTAAACTTCGAATTTCAATGTGTCTATCCCCCCCCCCCCCTACACACACACACGCACACAAAATTATTTTACAATTAATTGTTTGATCTGGGCGCATAGTCAATTGTCCGGGGAAAATGCCACCACACTTATTTTTCATGTCTCGGTCAGGCCAAAAGATCACTGTATTTTCGGGTAACGAAAGAAGCCACTGTCTGTTTCCAGTTTGGGAATTACTATTTGTGCTTTAGAGGAAGGAGAGGTTGAGTTTTTGCATAAGGGAAAGCTATGGACCATAGACATTGCATAAAGCAGGAAAGAGGGACAGTTAAAACTTCTCTATTAGATCCTTTACCACTCTGCCTCGCGCGGCCGCGCTGTAGGTGATGGAATAGCAGACATGTACACGTTACCCAGAATAAGTAACTAAATACCGTTACTCGTTACTCGCTCAAAAAGGAACTAAATACGTTACTCGTTACCGATTCTCAAAAGGAACGCGTGAGTTACCTCAAAAGTAACGAGTTACTTTTCACGTTACTTTGACGACCAAATACACAACTGTTTTTGTTTAATGGTTTATTGTTCTTGTTTTAGTAGTCATTGCCCTTAAGCAGCAGCTGCCTGTAGAAGTTTTCATCAGTTATGTTTCCCCGCTTCCTTGAAAATACATCTCCGGCGACGCTGAAGAGCCGTTCTACCGACGCGCTCGAAGGAACGACAGTGTTGTGCTTCAGGAAGAGCTGGTGAATCTTCAAGAACTGCGCCTTCATTGAGGACAGCGGGCAATGGGTTATGTGCCTTCCCGTGTTTGCAGCCTCCGGGTTTACATTCGGTCCGTACCCGTTTCTAGAAGGTTCAACCAACGAACCTGATTGTGCTCGCTGGGTGAAGGACATTCCCAGCTGTAGAGTTCAGTACAGCAACGTTTATCGCTGGACACGTCAGTCGAACTGTTCGACTGACGTGTTCAGCGATATACGTTGCTGTACTGTCATACTGTTTAGTTGTTTTTCGGGTCCTTTGTCACAATAGACGCATACTCAGGCTAGAATAAAAACAAGGCCGTTTAAGCGGTGTTGTACACGTTACTTCTCAAAGTAACGAGATACCGTTACTCGTTACTTGGCCTTCAAAGTAACTAAATACCGTTACTCGTTCCTTTTCTAAAAAAGTAACGAAATACGTTACTCGTTACCGAAAATAGTAACTAGGTACAAGTAACTCGTTACTTGTAACGCGTTACGTACATGTAGGTGGAATAGTATGGAATGAATACAAGCTTCACAGAGACTACCTCCATGAATTTATTGATTTTAAGGTATCGAAATTTATCGAAGAAACACTTTTGTGCAACTTTTGTCGTAGGACAAATTAGTATTGCCAGTAGTAATGGCACCAACGCCAAATCCAACTGAAGAAAATATTAATTTATACAATACCGTTTTTTTTTTTGACTAGCATAAGCTTCCACTTGGATATTGTTTATTTATCTTTTATAAGAAACACTGCGAAATTTAACTCCAGAATTCGGGAAATCGGAAATAAAACAAATATAAACTCCGATATATTCCGAATTTTCGGTAGAAAATAAACTCCGAAAAACACCCTCCAAATTTGACGGAAAACAAACTCCGAAAACACGGAATTCTAATTATATATTGCATTTCATAAATTTTAGTCCTTTAAAAATATAGGTCGCGGCCAATTTATTTTTTGTTTTCCTGTTGACCGCCTTACCTCTCTAAACAGCGCAGCCGCTTTAATACCACTTCGTTTGAGTTTTGAACTGTAGGCGGAAAATTAATATTTACAAAAATTTCTATCACAGATACTACGCTACCGTTTATGTATTTTTTGTTCTTGCTTCAATTTCCTTGTTGGCATTTTCTTAGGCAGTCGTCAGTGTCTCTATTCGACAAGTATTCAGCTGATATCTAGTATCTCTGAATGAAAAACCACTTTCTTTTTTGCTTGCTGCATCTTAATGGAAACTTAGAGGCACGAAGCGAGCATTCATTTGAAAAATGATGCACAGTTCATTTTATCTTTGAGAATAATGCACTTCTTAAAACCGTCGGTACAACCTTGTGAGGCAACGAACTTGTCAAACAAGCACACGAAACAGTTATTTTTTGCAAATGCGCTTCTAAGCAGGTTGACGAACTTTTAAGCCCAATGTAACAAAGAAAGTCCCGTCATAGACGAGATTGCAAGGATGAACAATAACCCTTATTTCTCGTCTTTTCGAAGAACAAGTGGTGTGCTCCGGGTCATACAATAACGAGATCACGGTCAAATAACGGACACTTAACGCCGCCAGTTCCAAAAAGTCCTTTCTCTCAAAACGGCCATTTCAAAATGAAAAGAACTCAGAGTCTTGATTTTACGCGCCATTTTCTTGCGAGACTAAACTAAGCAATTAAGGCCCAAGCACGCTTCACCATACGAAGATACATGTGCGCAGACTGCTACACAACGCAGCAACAATGTTAGAAAGCAGCGGGTTTTCACGAGCAATTGTCCCAAAGTTTTCTGGCAGGATCAATAGTAGCGTAAAGAACAAAGGAGGATCCCGACGAGACACGCGCCGGTGCCGAAAGCTTTTCCTTTGTCCGGGCTCCATTCTTTGCTCCATCATCATTGGAGGAACTCTCAACCGGCCGCGACTGGCGAGGAACAGAAATGCCGTCTTCGCTAGCACAAGAGCAAGGGCATTCAATCGCAATCCTGCTTCGTCGCCAAATGCAACAACAAAATCAATTTTGAAAGAAATAGGCCCGTCCGTCGATGCAATATATTATTATTCTCAATTTACCACTAGCTCTGCAAAAAGCAGGAATG
Source organism: Ixodes ricinus (assembly GCA_037355805.1). NCBI lineage: Eukaryota > Metazoa > Arthropoda > Arachnida > Ixodida > Ixodidae > Ixodes > Ixodes ricinus. Next base: position 247,387 of record JAZHYW010001124.1, on the reverse strand, counting down.
CAAAAGAAGACAAAGACACGCGCTACTGAAGGTTCAACGTCGAATCCTTTGAAACGAAGGGATTAGGGTTGGCGAAGGGATAGGAGGGATCAGGAACTTGTTTAGTCTGCAAACAGAGAGGCTATGAAAAAGGGAAAAAATAACAATCCCGGGGTTTCATGGAGGCGACGCGAAGTCCAGCTGCAGTCCTGAATTCGCAACAGTTTCTCGTACGCAGCGTTTCACCCTAATATAACAACAAAAAATATTGATTAAAAGGAAATATGAAAAAGTACTTTGGGAGGGTCCGCGCCAACCAGCAAGATGCGTTTTACAACTTCCAGCGAAACAACTAAACAGACAATTATTGCACCTGAGAATCTTTTCATGCTACCCCAAAACACTCCATCATTTTGTATTTTTGCCGTGGTAAACTTTTATATAGGCCTGGTTCTATTGGCCAGAGGGCGCTGTAGCGTCCTCATGAAGCGACCACAGAAGAGGTGCTGTAGCTTCCGCCAGCGTCCGCGAAACGAGAAAACTTATTGCCAACGTAAAGCAGCGTACTAGCGTTCCATAAAACATGTTTGTCAGCGTCTGTCCCCGAGTCGTTACACACCGTTTGAAATGACAAAAACAGCAGCAGTTAAAGTAAGAGAAATAAATACTTTTTACTCGTGGTTTAAGCGTCTCATAAACATTCTGTGTTCGTTTTATTTTAACTTTTTTATCTTATTTTTTCTTTTCTAATTCATATTAACTTTCACGTTGATATAAATTTGCACGTGCATCGTTGATATAAATTTGGTCTTGTTTCAGTTCTGCTTCACCTCACTCGCCCATGGGCGAGTTATGTGACACAGAAGTCAAACAAAACCTGAAAATATCAGACTTTTGCTCGCAACATGCCCTGGTTAAACGTTGGGAGCTAGAGGCCAGTTGCGTACCCTTCACCCGAGATTCGAACCCTCCCCAAGTGGAAACCTAAAGCCTGGAGCCGTCATGGCGGCTATAATGATAATATTGTCAGTTTTGCACTATTTTAAAACTGGGTTTTGAATCGTCACGTTACAAGGAAACCTGCAGCGTGTATATAGAAAAGTTTAACGTTTGTGCACTTTACGGAGCAACAAATGGTAAAGTGGGGTTATAGGAAAATAGCCGTACGTACAAGCATACCACGGCCTCCATATTGTCACTCTGGCTGAGGACAAAGCAACTAGCCGATTGATCAGGTCCTTTAAACAACTGAAACACTAGTTAAAATTAATTGAAGCAGGCAGGCAACATTGCAGTCAAGGAATATGCCTGTATAATAATGTCATTTTCTCTACAGGAACGTATTGAATTCAATTTATTGACCGAATCGTTTCTCGCAGCGCAATGCAAACTATATTTAGAAGGTAAGTCTATCGACTGATCCGCCAAACTGACAATACAATAGACTCAATGAAAGGGGTCCCTTTTGAACGCAAATGGCAGCAACGTTTATGTTCGTAAATCAAGCTCTAGCGACGGAGAATACAATCCTGCCTTGCGACTTGTGTAAGGAATGGCTTGAACTCGCAAAAAGAAGTTAATATCGAAACTTGGAAACGCGACAGTATTGTTTACACCCCTATGTGTGTACGCTCTTAAGCGTGGAAATAATGGATTGTTAGCAAACGGATTTTTATATTTCAATAAAAAATATTACTTTCTTTCTCATTTAAAATATTGCTTTCCCTTACGGGTTGGACAAACCGATTTATATGCTTGAGGTTCAAAATTATTTCGTCCCATGGCTCGCACCGTTCGTTTAGAATTAACACCTTAATAAAGAGTGCTCGGAATCCAAGTGTATTCCTAGAAAAACGTTGCTACTCTCGCGTACACAAAAAATAAAAACAAATGCCTGAACCATGCACGAGAATGGAATCATGACACTTTTGACTGCTCCACTGTGTTATATTCTGAACACTTAAAATACATTCATTCGCCGGTGACCGCCTCAGCAATTAATAAAGTTTGACAGACGTAACTCACCCCCCCCTTTAAAACTTCACACACACACACAAAAAAAACTTTTTCTTTTGCATTCAAAAAAGTGAAATCGACATAATGCCAAGGCATGAGTATAGCCATTGATTGTTCGACTTGGTCGCTAAATAGTTGAGCAAAAGCTATGTTATCACGTATAGTGTAGGTTTGACTCACTACATCAATGAATTCCTTGCACATGCAGGGTGGAGTCGGTGTAGGAATGTAGTTCGAACCCCCTTCGGTCCATCTCTTTCTTTGATCATTATATATACTTCTGGCAAGTTCCAGACTATTCTAAACTGTAATCGTGTGCTTTAGTTCCTAACATTCCTGAGCGCACCGCGTATATAAAAAAGAAAGCTGACGCGACGTTTCGGGACACAAGCTAGAGTGTACCTGTCTAGGTTTGATGGTACAAGTTCGCCTCATTGATTTTTTTGTTCAAGTCTCAATTAACATTTTTATTTGTATGCTTGGAAATTCTCCCGTGCCATTTTTTTTCACTTTTACAAATGGCAGCTGCAACGTGCAACAGCACCCTACTTTCGTATTAGAATAATCATTACATAACTGCAGTGTCGCGAGAAAACCTTCGTTTTAACAAGAAAAAGATTATCAAAGAGATCCGCGAGTGTGCTCTTACATTTAGTTTCGTTTTTATCAAGATTACGATCTCCATTATCTCACCAAAAATCAGAGACGATAAAACTAAATTTGAAATATTCTTTCAAGTTTGAGAGTTGCGAACTTCTAATGCTGCTTTTAATAATAAACTTGATCTCTTCTAGGTGATATTCTCTTTGTGTGTTTTGTTGTATTGCTGTCTTCGACGTTATTCTTAATGTTTTTTTAATGCTGTGAACTTCTGCTAGGACCGAATTAAATATATACAAGAACTAAAATTGTAGAATCAAATCTAATGAACAGATAGAGACACGAGTGTTAGCTTTTGGGATGTGCTTTTTCTCAAATCGAATCTGCCGAACAGATACAGACAAAAGTGGTACCTTTGAAATGTCCCTGAAGTGCATAAAAAAGTATGTCCTAATAAATAAACAAATGTGACACTGAAGAAAGCGACATAAAAGAACAGAGAAATAACGTAACTTACAAGACGACAAAAAAAAACACTCAAACTAAACACGCACGCCGTCAGGACTAAAGAAAGCTGTCTTACACAATGTCTGTGTTTCCTTCTACATAAAGCTTTCTTTAATATCCCTTTAAATTAATCGATTTGGTTACCCAAGTTTAAAGTTTCTTCCCATGAAGGGAATCACGCATTTAGACCATTCTCTAAAATGCTAGACCCCAACGATAAAAATTGGGAGTAATAATCTCAAATGCCGGCGCTTGGTGACGAAAGGGGCTGCGCAAAACAACAAGATTATTGCTTTTTACAGCACGCTTGGCATCGGTGTTGCTCTTAGAGCTTCGGGAAAATGTATTTCTGACGTTCTTGCACCAAGATACATGCAACGGTTTCTAAAAAAACGCAGTATTGCAAAACGTACAGCCCTGGTACAGTGTGACGTCGTCAGCACGAACAAATATCGCGGCCTCCATTAAACGGAGCAGGCACTGGTCTATACTCAACAATATGTTGGGCTAGTTCGGGTGATGGTGAGGCCATTTTCACATCTCTTTTGTGTTCTAAGACGCGGCCATCTAGCCATCTACACACCTGGCCCTCATAGCAAAACCCACAATCCAAAGGAATTTTGTACACAACTTCCTCGATGCTACGAATGAGGAACCCAATCTTTAAGGGCAGTCTCTTCTCGTTGAATCTGCATTAACAAACTACGTTTACTTTGAAGTTCTGAGCTAAAGATTTTAAAATATGCAAAAACCCCTGAAAAAATAAATGCAACATTTTACTTTGAAGCACCTTCAGAGCCTTTATGATGTTCGGATATTTGTCTGCGCAAAATTCATCCAAAGAAATGCGACCTGTTAGCAGCTAACCTCAACCACTCCTGCTGCCTTAAGCGCCGTTCGCACAATTCCAACTGAGTACGACCGAGAGAGACAAGACCGGTTTTAAGCCCCTTGCGGCGGCGTACGACCGGATGCGCTGCTGAGGAGCAGGTCTTGCGCCGTCGCAAGAGGCTTAAAAACCTGTCAATTGTCTCTCTCGGTCCTTCTTGATTGCAAGTATGCGAACGGCGCTTCACGAGCGCACTCCCGACACAATGAATGCGTATTTTTTTAGGCGTTACCAATAAACATTATGACACCGATATTTACGGGCTCTGAATGTGGACTACCCCTAGGCAAGGTTCACTTTTGGGGTCTTTTATACATACGACCGATATGTACATTTACGGCTCAATCAGTGTTGAAATAAACATTGCAGCTGATCGCCATGACCGTGGAACCAGCCATGAATCTCAACGCAGATGCCACTTTGATAATATAATCCCCAACCGTATTTGCTAGGTGCACATTTTAAGCGCATACCAATATATCTTTAAAAAAACTGCCAACAACTAAGTCGTTCAAACTGGCGGTCCTATTCAGCTATAACTCTTACTCAGGCCCTGCATCTCTCGTACGTGTTTGCTTTAAAGTCACTGAAATGCGATACCAATCAATTTGTCACCAGCTGGTTCATGTCTGAACAAATTCGATACTGGTATTTACTACCGCTAATTTAATTAGCAGTTCATAGTTTATTCAATATATTAGGAGAAGAACTCGCGCATTCCGGCTCCTTCTGTTAGTTAATCTCCACCATTAATATGATAATGGCCTTGCAGGAGAAAATGTACTTTAATAGGCAAAAGAGTTTTTTTCTAAATTAATTGAGTGATTTTCATCTCTGCCGTCCGGTGCATGGATTTGCACGCAGGTATAAAGATCCCAGTTTCCACTTCAGGAAGAAACTAAGTTATAAAATTATGTTTCATACGCTAAGCACTATCGCTCCGTTCGGCCCTGATTAGGGAAGGACAAGCTCAGAAAGCGCTATATTTTTTTTAAGGACGCGAATAATCTCGTTAAATGGAAGTTTAATACCATAACTTTAATAACATACGTATCTGCCTAAAGAAGCATACTTTGGCAAGCAGGCGTGAGTTAATCTCGGAAAAGGCCGGAGCGTCTGGTCCTTTAATATTTTCATCGATAAAATAAAATAGATCTCTCTTTTAACAGTGATTCTCTCTCCTCACTTTTTTGATACATCGCGCATCTCAGTTGTTTTTGAACATAAAACGCTCGTCACCAAAGTAGCTTCTTTTTATTCGGTTAAGCAGCGACGTACATACGTTCGATAGTGGAGTCCTCAATTTGTGCTTTATTTTCTTCTCCGCCACATCGTATTGCATTTGCGCAGCAGCCGTGGTCCAATTTCCTTGCGCTCCTTCTCCATCTAAATTTTTTCCTCATCTCGGCAAGTTTCTTTTCTCGATGCTGCCGCGCTCGTATTTGCAGCCTACGCCCACAATGCGCCTTCCGGAAATGGTTTCTGGTATCAAGCTCTTTCTTTCGTTATTTCGAATCGCCGAATTTCAGGCCTTACTGTCGTAGACGCCTCGCGACCTTTCTCTAGAAGCTTTCACTCCTGGAAGTAGAATGCGAAAAACAAACGCCTTGCGGTCTGGGGTGAAATTCAAACTCGCTTTGTATCGACGGATGCAAGTACACAAAAGACGTTCAACTATCCTAGAATGTGAGAGTCCGCAGCTATAGCCCGGGATTGATCAGGGGCTTCGCTTGTTCTCACTAAAATAAAAATGCGCACATCAATTTTTCATCAAAACATTCGAAGGTCCAATCATTGCTGACTACAGAGGGAGCTCGGGGAAGTATATTGCATAAATTATATTTTGAAAAAAAAGTACCCAGAGATGGAGAAATGGCATACTGAGAATAATCACAAAACTTCACACGAAAACTTTATGTTCATTGTGATATATATACTTCAACTCGTAAAACTAACAGTATTGCGGAAGGCACGCGTTCCACTCAAATCCTGGTTTGTCATCAAGTGCTCACCTATCTCTATATACTTAGGCACCGATAGCGGGGTCAGACAACGAAACTGTTGATCGGGCCACCTATAAGTTAGCTTTAACTGCCAGGTCAAGACAAGTTAAAGGTCACAAGCGCTCAGCTATTAAAGGAAACATATCCTCATTAAATGATATTAACTCGATCGCGTAATCATAATTACAGGGTTTTACCTAATACACTTGCGCCTAGATATGTTACCAAAAACCATGAGGGAAACGTTCGCCTTATGAGATGCTATGCGCGAAATGCAGTGTTTGATCGACATGAACTTCCGAAGACGACTGTAACGTAAAATAAAAATGTTATTGTGTTAAATATTTTTGGATATCATTAATCTTTATTCAAGGTCCAAAAAAAAAATATCGAGCACTACATTAGTCGGATCGTCGGTTGACAAGTTGGTGCCGGTGGATACAGGCGGTGCAACTCTAAAGGAAACACACTGGATGTGTGACCATGGGGTTATGAAGCTTACTAGGTTTCTGGTTGTGCACCCCGAGTTCCGCGAGTTCTGGCAAGCGTATAATTGTTAGTTATACGCTTGCGCGTATAGTTAACATCTCAAACGTTGCTAAGGACTGGTCATCGGCATGCAAATATTAGGAAAACTAAAACAAACTGTTCATTACCATAACAACACCCCCCCCCCCCACCAAAAAAAAAAGAAAGACACAAAATGGGTAAAGATATTTGATACATCTACCTTCTAGTTCTGCAAAGATTTTTTTATATCTGAAAATTGCAAAATAGTGAATATTGAGGTTTAAAACTTATGCAGCAGTTAAGTGATCAGGTAATTCTGAGGACATCAATAATCTGCCATGATATTAGACGCAATCATCACAAACTGTAAGTTTTTATTTTTATTTTTATTCGGAAGTTTATAAATTTAACAATGTTAAAAACGCCAGCTATACGATCTGCTATGTGCGTACAGTTTACGGTGACCATGTATAGGGGCCTGGGTGACCCCTTGATTAAGCCAGTCGATGAATCATGCGACTTCATTATGGAGAAGATATATTCAGATTCATTCTAGTGCCAACCTTGGAATGCCGGCCTCGGTTTATTCTCTGCACTTATCGGTATAGTGTTTACAAAAATAAAAATGGCCCAGATTAATAAAGTAGTTGAATATTACCCTAAGCAGGTTTGTTTCACTTCTGTTCAGTTTGCTTCGCGTTACTAAACATAAGTATTGGTTGGCATAAAAAGAAACACACGCAGCCAATCTGCAGATATCTTCCTGTGCTGATGATTATAAACTCATTGTCCGGTTACACGTAACGGGGTATATCGCTCACAGACATCTCGAAAATAGGGGACGGCCGAACACATTTACATCCACACTTCTTTTTGATATGACTTCGTCAAGTTGCTTTAAATATCTGATTACTGACGAACAGCCCGAAGTGTGAGCAGTTGTACATGCTTTTTAGGTGGTTACTTATTTATAGGTAAAAATATGCGGTTCATATAATGCGATAATATACAGTAATATCCCAAGAGACAGCCCAGCTAAAATCGAGAGATAATTGGGTGAAAATAAGGAGCAATTTTCGGTGCGCAATCAACAAAAGTTGAAGTGCTATATTTATATCTTACGTCCCTGCTAAACTTGTTATCGCCGCGAGGTTCAACAAAGCAAGGACGACTGTATTTCCAGTGAGCAATGTTCGCTTATCGCTTATATCCCGCCATAGCCAATTAAACGGAGTAACGCCGAGGTCATAATTGATCCGTACACTACGATTACTAGGACTGGGCTATATTTCGGTGTTTGAAAGAAAATGGCATATCAAGCCAAAATAGCGATGGCTTATGGCATATCTCGAGATTTCGCGGTGGTACTTTTTTTGTTTTTTGTTTGAATACACCACCACAAGTGATAGTTTCCAAGCTGTCATTAAGCCCAGAGTGGAACGATTCTATGAAAATCGTTTTACATGCCTACAAATGAATAATATAATACCTGTAATGCTGGAAAATATTTTCTTGTTACAAATTAAAGAAATGCTGCAATACTTTTTTTAACAATGAACGTTTTTTTTTACTATTAAAAAAGCTAATCAGCGTTGATGGAGCCTTCCTGCCCAATGAAATACTGCGCATTAAATTTAGTTGATCAACCTGAGAAGTGTAAGCAGAAAGTTAGAATGTAACGGATTAAAATTTTGTTTTCAGACGAGTAAAGCCTGTTTTTCAGAAGAGTCGAGACGACGTTTAAATTAAGGCTTATTATTTTCGAGTTTGCACTAGCAGTTCATTGTAACTGCGCAACTGTAAGCGTCACACGAACAGTAAACTGAGCGTTAGGCAACACAGATGTCGCATTTTTTTTTTGTCGTACGATGCAAGTTGCAGTCATAGACACACAAACAAATACTTCAACGCGAAAAAAAAATTACCCATTCGCGCGCGCGCCATTTTATTTTGGGCGCACTTCTCTCCCACTCCACACCTCGTCGCTTCTTTTGATTTGTGACGTCAAACATCGTGAAATTTAAAAGCTTTGTATGCGACATTTTCATAACATTTTATAACGGAATCGTAAAACATGTGTTTTAAAGCCTTTGTGACCGCACTACTGCCCTTCTTTTTGAAATGCCGAAGATCGGAGTCCGAAGAGACATCGCCTCCTGGCTTTTTATCCTCCCTCGGGAAACATGGCGGCGCTTGACGCATGTAGCAGAGGATGATCGGTGAGTCGGGGAATCGGACGAAGTTATCTTTCTAAGGTGCCCGACGACCACTCAGATTTAGAAAAGGAAATCATCAAACGATTAACAAAACTAGGTTCGACGTATCAAAATATTCTGGCGGGCTAGTTGGTTATACACACTAAATTATAAATAGCGCTAAGACATGGACAGACGAAGAAGTGGACAGGACAGGCGCTAACTCACAACTGACGGTTTTATATACAACGAGAAAGACAAAGCTGAAGGAAGCGGCTGGTGTTGAAAAAATGAAGCAATAATTATATTTCCAGCGGGTGCGTTCTGAGAAAGGAGCTCGTTAGACTTGTTAACAAAAATATATCGTATATAGTTAATACTCATTACCTTTGTTTATTTTTAATCTTTTTGTTTTGGTCAACTGTGTTTTAGTCCTATTAGTCTAACAAGCTCCTTTCTTAGAACGCAGTGGTTAGAAATATAATTATTTATTCTTCTTTCTTCAACACCAGCCACTTCCTTCACCTTCGTCTTTCTCGTTGTATATAAAACCGTCAGTTGTGAGTTAGCTTCTGTCCTGTCCACTTCTTCGTCTGTCCATGTCTTAGCGGTATTTGTAGTTTAGTGGGTTTGGTTTCTGTGCATGGCATCCCAGATCCCGAAGCGCGCGTGGGATCTCGGAGGCTATAGTCTATGTATCTTAGTTTCGGTTGTGACTCCACCGGGCCAGCCTTTCACGCCGACGTCGCTCACAAAGGTCCACTGCGCGTTGTCTTCAACCTCGCACCGTTTTCAAAGAATTTCAGATCGCTGAAGGGGCCCTAAAAGAACTTTAAACTCGAAAGTAAAGCGTCGTCTGCTCGTGGCCGGTTGTTCGCGGGACTCCGGCAAAGACGACACTTCGGGTGGCGGGGTTGAGGGGTGGCGGCGGTTCGGAGGCGTCAGAGAAACCCGACTCGTACGATGGCTCAGTATTTGGCGTCACTGCACTGGCGCGGATCGCGCAAGAACTTTAAATTCGGCATTTCTAATTTTTTTTTACTTCACAAATAATAAATTTTTCAAGTTTCGAATTTTGAGAGAAATGTCCAGGCATCGTTTAAAATCGTTTCGGCTAATAGTAAAAAAAAAAGATTTTGAAGTGTCCGTACTTCTTTGAGAAGTATCCACAAATTCACATGCTTCACTCTATAACAGGTGTGCTTTTTTATTGTAAAATTGGATTTTCGCGGGTCGAGCCCAGTTGGGAGGTTCACACAAAAGGCATTTCTGCCTAACTAATGCCTCTACCCCCGTGGTATACAGGAAGTAAACAATTATAAAAAAATATACGCACAAAGAGGGTAAAAATATACACTTGGCACAACCTATATATTTATTTATTTAAGGTATACTGCGGCTCACTGCTGTGAGCCATAGCAGGGGTGGTTTAAAACAAAAAGGGTGACATTACACCTAAGAACACATACTCTTGGCAGAAGTAATTGCCCCAACAAAAACGTCCAATGACGGAAGGGTTTCAACTTCGTTTAGTAGAGAGTTCCATACGTTGATTGCCTGAGGGAAAAAAAAGATATCCAAGTACATAGTGCCTAAAATTGTATTGCTTAATAGCCCTCGCGTATTTTGGTCCATCCTCTTTTTGAAAATTCTACGTATTTCGCACTACTAATATTAAAGATCCCGTTTATGAAAGAGTATAAATTACGCAATCTGTTTATTGTCGGTCTAGTCTCCAGTGGCTAGATGTTCGCTCGTTCCAGTAAACTTGACGCGGAAACACTATACCTATAATTATTAAATATGAATCTCCCAGCACGTTTTCGTACTCGTTCAATTTTCTTCATTCCACTTGCTGTGTGAGGATACCATATTGTGTTAGTGTATTCTAGAATAGGTCGAATTAGTGTTTGGTAAGCACTTTCGTTCGTTTCCCAATCAGCGAAATTCAAGGTGCGCCGAAGTGTAAAAAGTTTTCCTCTAGCTTTTTTAACAATGTCATATAAGTGTTGGTTCCAAAGAAGTTTGCTACTTATGGTTACTCCAAGGTATTTGTTGTGGTCAACAAATTTAATGCTGTTCACATTTATTGAATAGCCATAATTTAAATTATCGTTTTTTCATGTTTTGGTCATTGCTAAAATTATATCGTAGTTTATTTGCATTTGGCAATTATCTGGCAATTCTTTAACCTAAGGCATTTAAGTATTACCTGATGCTAGGCTGTTTTTGCTGCAAAATAAATAACGCAATCATCTGCAAATACTTTATCGGGTACTTGACTGTCTTATAATGTCATTCATAAAAACCAAGAAGCCCGAGTACTGAGCCATGCGGCACCCCTAATGTTACTGGAAGGGGAGTAGATGACTGATCTTGAAAATATGCATGCTGAGTTCTATAAAATAGGTAGGACAATATCCAGCTAAGTAACTGATCAATTTTAAGAAAAATCATGCGTATTAGTATATAGTACTCGTCTAAAGACTTTTTTAATGTGGTTAGGAAAAGATCATCGTCACATTGTTTTAAATCTTTGACAAACAGATCCCACGATACTAAATCAACAATCATTAAAAAAATGTCGTTCAAAAATTAATTTCTTACATCACAATAAATTACTTGTCTCCTCATTAGAGGCAATAAGCAAAACAAAACACTAGTCTCAATATAGGGTCAAACAAATCTATTTAGTTACGCTGAGACAGAGAAAAAAAAAGAAATCTTGATGTAGGCATTAGGGCATTTGACATATGTTCAGTATAAAACAAATTTTGACATCAGGAAAGTTTACAATTTTGGCTTACCAAAACTCATTTCGTAATCAAAAAGAGTACTTTTTGCATTTTTTGTTCTTATATTGACGAAACGATAGCGAAAAGTCGGCATGTTCGATGTAAATATTCAGCAGTGAAGAAACCTGAGAATGAAATTTTTGCTTTCCTTGATTTGCTTTTATCGTTGGCGTTTTGCGCTTTGTATTTCTTAATTCATAGTGTTTTATAGGGACTTCATATATTCGATAATGCTTCTGCTTGCAAATTACTTGCATCGGTTTGGAGAAGTAATTAATCTGGTTTGCTTTGAGTTATTCTTTCTTTTTTCAATGTAGACTACTATGGAAATCGTGAACATTATCCTGATAATTTTAAAAATGGTCAAGACCCTTTTTAAGTATATGTAACTTATTATATTTTGTTGTTGTTGTTCTCCAGACAAGAAGTTCGTTACAAAGTTTTGAGGAAAACAGTAAATAATATAGGTTTTTCTTAACCCAGTTGGGACTTGAATTTGATATTCTGCACACACGACCGACCAATTTCGATAATTCATGTTTTGTTTAATTATTTGAGTTGTCCGGGTAAAATTCATACTCAACCAAACACCAAGAAACTACTGATCTTGTACTTGACAAGAGTGATATTATTAACTTGCCGTTGTATTGGGGTTCGCCTTGCATATTGAAAGAGGTAAATCTACCCTATTTCGTTCTGTCCACACTAAGTTGAAGCTGATTTCTTTCGAGCCATTAAGAAAGTTTCACTAGGTAATCGTCTGCCTGCATCTGCAGTGTTTTTTTTTTTAATTCCATTAAATATGTTTTTGTCGTCAGCGTACGTCACAATATATGAAAATATGGGATATTTGTGATGTCATTTACATTTATAAGAAATAACAAGTTGTCTAATATGGAAACCTGAGGCATACCATGTTTCACTTTTAATGTCTAAGAATTCACTTCGGTGATATAAACAAGCTGGTGTATATTGCTCAGGTACGCCGTAATTAGATTAGGTACGTTTCCGCGTATGCCATATGACTGTAGCTCAAAAAAGTACAATATCCTGCTGTATTTAGTAAGACGGCTTACTAAGATCAAGAAAAAGACCAAACGTGATTAGTCTGTTTTCCATATTGCTTAAAATGTTGTTTTTATATCTGTGAGAGCTAATTCCGCTGATTTTTAAAAGCCAAATGGAATTCGGTGATTACTTTATATTTACAAAAAATTTTGCAATCTAATATTTATTACGCCTTTACATATATATGAGATCATTTAGAACTATATCTGTCTGCAGTATATTGTTGATAACACGTGACACGATTGGGCTTATTATGTTTGATACTGATTTAACTGGTAAGAACTTAATTTCGTCAACCCCAGGTGCCACATTTGTTTTAGTACTTTTTACCAAACTATTTACTTCATCTGGGGACGTAGTTTCGAGCAATATAGAATCTGACACATTTTCTATCTTATTCATATCACTGATTTCACTGTTACCTTCATGTTGTCTTGGTGCTCCAAGTTTGATAAAATGATAATTCATACTATTTGCAAGTTCTGCACCAGATGTGCCCTTTACACCTGATTTGCCCTCACCTTTGGTTGTTAGGCTATTTACCATTTCCCATAGTTTCTCCGGGTCATTAAAGTTACCTTCAAAATTGTTTCAAAGCTTAACGCATTCCTAATTCTTTTTTTAAATTTAGATAGCAAATGTTTGTCAGGGTATTTCACAAAAGCCGTGACATATATTATTTTTTTGTGAAGTTTGTCATCCTGCTACGACTTTCGAAATGTTCGTTTTGCCTTCCTTGCTTCAACTATGGGGAACGCACCATCATATAATATCTTCAATATTTTTTAAACATACATTAAGCGTTAGCTGCACCCTCTTCCAGATGTACATTTGAACAGTGCATAACTTTTAATAAGCCGTTTAAAAGTATCTAGAGTTTGGTCGTTTATTGTTCTAAAACTGCAGCCTACTGAGTTGTTTCGTTATTTACCTTGCGTGTTGTTTGCAACGTGGACACGGCTCAAGCAGAAAATGCGCAGATGGTCGCTTGCATCCTGAATATATCTGACTGGGATTAAGCTGAAACCGCCTCGGTGGCACCAAGTAAAGGCGCTGGCCCACAGATCCCCAGAAACGTGTTCAAACGAAAACCGAATGCCCGAAATGCGATGAAGATTTTCCTTTCACGTCAAAAGAACCCAAGGTGGCCGAAATGAATCTTCAGTCCTCAGATGAGGCGTGCCAGATGCCCTCCGTTGGATAGTCACGCAAAATACCCGAAGGCCATTGCTTATTTGTGTATTCAATATTCTGCTTCTTTTTTATTGCGTTGCGACCTGTAATTTATACATTCCTTGCCGCTATCGTACATGTTTAGATGGGATATACGCTTGTTAGACACATAGGGAACACAAGCATAGAAACAGACATGCAAATTCCCACAGTTCCACACATGCCTGCACACGCTCACGCTAACCTACAAACATGCATACACGCACGCACGCACGCACGCACGCAAAGCATGCACTTGCACTTTAACTCTTATGGAAGTACAGGTGGCACCATATATATATATATATATATATATATATTATATATATATATATATGCTGGACTCCGATGGAAGTTTGAGGCATCTAAGCACGAAAATGCAAACGACAAAAATTGGGACGACTGGAGGATATCTTCTGACTTAAGTGCTACTTCTTTTTACTGTTTATGGCGTTTCAATCCGGAATTTCCTTCAGTCGTCAAATATCCAGTGTCCGAGAAACACGCGAGGACGCAAAGTTTACAAAACATAAAAAACACGGATTTCAAAGCCACGATAATGAGGACACTCTCTTTATTTATATTTATGCGATTACGTGTTTGTTCTTCAATATTCCCTTCCTGCCTCTTCATTTGAACCCAGAAAATGAGAAGTTTGGGAGAGAGATAGTTTCTCTTGTTTATTTTAAGCGCGGTATTGGATGCTTAAGGCATTAAGCAAATGTAGTTGCCCCGCTGTCGTCTGAGAGATTATCTTCAATCAGGCATACGCTGGAGGGTTTAGTGCGTTGCGTTTTTTATAAAATTTAAAAAGGACAAAAAAAACGGCAAACGAAATGTTCAGCCAGAGTGCCAAATTGTTTTCCGTAGAACGGTACTACAGCTATATCGATAAAAATAAGTATTCCTCCACGCACGTCTGTCCCGAAAATACTTATATCGACCACCAGTCACGCTTTAACTGACTATAACTTGATGTATAAGTTGAAATTTGCAAGCACGCGAGGGTAAAACACGCTACCTAACGTGTGTTTTGCACAGCCCCTCCTCCTTTACCCCGCAACCTCATTATCCATACCGTGAATCCAGAGCAGAAATTGGCTTTTCTATACATACAGCGATTTCGGAACCCAATGTAAGACTTCCCTTCGAGCTTATTCAATATTCTATATAAAAAAAAGGTATTTACACACAAAAAAAAAGCGAAATATGGTTGACACACACCCACGAATCTTGGCTTTTTAAAGTAGGGAATCATTGTATCTTCGTGTTCCTTTCACCTCAACTCAACAGTACAAATCTGATTACGGTCAACCGGCTCCTCGCCATTTGTTATAGTAGCTAAATTTTACAGGATTTGTAAGAACCTCTAACCTCCAATAAGCCGCTGGATGGCGCATTGAGCAAACAGGTATGAAGACACCGGAAGTAAGCGGGTGGTCCCGAAAGTGAGGGCTTGACAAGCTTTCCAACTCTTTCGAGCGTCGGTACAAACAGCGCCCAAGTAGCTGAATTTTATTTTGTTAAGTCAAGAGAGCGTGTTTGTTGCGCAATAACAGCTCATGCAAGCCCGTGAAGCCTTCTGGGAAGCCATGTGGTGTGTGAGAATTTCGAGATTATGGTTAAGATTCTGTGCATTCCCCACGTTCGAAAGCCTAATTCTCAGGACTGAAGGTTAAAAAGGGTTACTAAAAGCCATATAACAACGCAAGAAAGCGGGGAAGAAAATATCGACTAAATGGTTTATAATTATCTGTAATACCGAACTAGAGCGCAGCTCTTGAGGAGGAGGAGGAGAGGGTACGGAAGGCAGAAATGCCCCTACTGCCCCTCCGTACCTCCCTTCCTCTCTCCTGCTCCCCTCCAATTTGGCGGGAAATGTTCGCTAAATTTCCCGCTAAATTTTGCTGAAAAATTTCCCCTCTAAATTTAACGAAAAAATTCACCCCGCTAAATTTAGTGGAAAAATGTCCCCGATAAATTTAGCGGGTAAATTTTTACACTAAATTTAGTAGGGGAAATTGTTTCGCTGAATTTAGCGGGGAAATTTTTCCGCTAAGTTTAGCAGGGGAATTTTTGCGCTAAACTTAGCGAGGAATTTTTTCCATAATGCAACGCGCGATTGCGATCGGTTGCATTATTCCTATAATGGAACGCCGATGGCGACGCCGTTCAAGCCGGAAATGCTCGCCTAAGAGCTGCGCACTAAAAGCCCAGGAGACACTCGACTTCCGGAAAAAGCATCGCACTTCCAGTGGCTACATTCACGGCCGGCTCGTAGCGCGGCTAAGCACCATCCAGCTCCCTACACTAAATATCAATAGTAAGAACACCAGTGGTCACTGTCAAGGTGAGAACGACAGGGGGAGCTTCAGTTGCGCCGTCTTCAGCGCGAGCTTCCTACCTTTTACGTTGTTTCTTCTTCTCGTCCACCTCGGGCGCGAGCGTTGCCAAAGCAAAATGGAAGCCAAGGGAGCGCGTGCTGAAGGCAAGACGTTTTCAAGACGCGCCCTGACATTCTCACTTTGTCAGTTTTTTTTAGTCCAAAACGCATTACTTTGGTCGTCATAGGACATGAAACAGCTCTCCTTCAATGTCGGTCCTATTGAGTACTAATTATGCTGTTGAATGAAATGGCATCAATAAGCATTCATTTCAGTACCATATGCGGAGCGCAAGTTCGTCTGCTTTTTTGCAGGGGTTCTGGTGACGTCCGAGCGCCAAGCTCTGATTGGTTCTGATTGAAGAATAGTGGATAGACCTCAAAGCCAGTTAACTTGAGGTATGTCTACCCACTATCCTTCCAATCAGAGCCAATCAGAACTCGGCGTCGCTCTGACGTCACCGCAACCCTGCAAAAAAGCCGACGACTTGCTCTCCGCGTAGGTTTCAGAGCACTGATAATTATGTTGAACGCTGCCGAAATGCAGTACACTGTGAAAAAAAGGGTATCACCTTACACCCTTTTGTCCCATATTATACACCCCAAAACTTCAGTTCGACGTACAGCGCCCTATAGTCGAACAGACGGCCCTAAATTTTACGAGGGGCTTGAGAACGGTGCGATATAACTTATTAAATCGCTAAAGTAACGTATCAAAGACCACACAAAGAAAACACTGAGTTTTTGCAGTAGGGCCAAGAAAACCCCGATTATTATTTTTTGTAGTCAGTAACACGTACATTAGCTATTTTAATAAGGTGTACCACACGGCTATCAAGCCCCTCGTAAAATTTTGGGACGTCTGTTCGACTATAGGGCGCTGTACGTTGAATTGAAGTTTTGGGGTGTATTATATGGGACAAAGGGTGTAGTAATACACCCTTTTTTCTGAGAGTGTACTGACATGCGAATATAGAGTACTTTTGCATCAACTAGCTTTGGTTTGTTGTACATGTTTGCGCAACATTCGATCGGATGAGCGAATTTGCTTCCGGTGAGTTTTCCGTGGTGCTCTGAGGTTTCTCTGCGATGAAACAAAGTGCCGCCAGGAAAAAAATTCCGATGCTCCGGCACCCACAGAGGGGTGAGTGGCTCAATCCCCAGGAGGCGAGTAAATAAAGTAATAGTTGTATCCCTATTGGCTCCCGAAAATGCGACTCAGCAGACGGGGAGAAGTTCAGAAACAACCACCTGTACCCAGGGCATTACTATTTTTGACAAACGCAGAATATAAAGCAAAGAATGTTTTGCCAACATAGTTTCAGATGAATCTTCGTGTCCGCGTTCCATAGCATACCGCGTTCGACTATAAAATTGTTCCAAGCCATTTTTTTATTCAAGTCGTGATGTATCCTTTTTAAAGACTATAATAACTTTGCCGAGGCAAAGGCTGAAAATTCTCGTACGATTTATCATAAACAATGCGTGATAATTATTGAATAATTTTACACACAAAAACAAAGGCATAGATGCATTTAAATAAGTGGTTGCAAAAGTATTTAGGTCATTTGTAGTTGAAACTGGATGACACGTATCCCTCCAGCCGCAGGCTACCTAGGGAACTGAACGAACCAACGGCTTACGAGTCACCAAGGAAGTAAGAAACAGTTTTAGGGCCATCCGAACCCTACCGGGAGCCACTCGCACTAAACGGCAAAATGTGGATATTGCAATATATCTGCATTTCTAAACAACCCTTAGCTGCACTATTACCAGCCTCAGGCAAATGAAAACCATAATAAAATACGCCCGACATATAAAATATTCCAAGTGCGGTTACTCGGACTAAAATATGAATACATCATTACCCAGGCACCAAATCTTCATGAACCCAGAAAAAATATCAATTAAAGAAAGAAATATTGCAAAAAACTAACAAATTGTGAATATTGAGATTAAAAACCTCAGGCATTTCAGCCATATCAGCAGCATAATCTTTCAACTACTACGACAGACCTTAAGACTCGATTTCTCTTCTACAGAAACGAGAAAAAACCTCCTCTCTCCATTCTTCGACGCAGTGGGAGATGCAGCAGATAAGCTGAACTGTATTTTGTAATGATGTCGAGGCAACATCACTACAAAAGGCATTACTAATGACAGCGAATTGTATTCATAATTTCTCTTCATGACTATATTATCAGATGTCTGAGTATGTATATCGTGTCAGCCTTAGATTATTATTCAAAGAACATAAATATTAGCTGCGTTTTTGACAATCGGTATATCTTCTTGGAATGAAGAGTGGAATTATTTTGTCTATGTATACAAAAACCGTCTGGCTTAAAGCCTAATAGTCCAAAGCTGCAAGTAAGAAAATTAAAACAATTACGTGTTTTATTAGCGGAACCCTGCAGCAGAGACCACATACACATGTCGCGGAATGAAACTCTGGTCTCCAAAGTATGTTAGGTATTTATCTTTATTGAAACTAAAGTAAATGCTACAACTTGTTTCGAAATTTCGTAAAGAGCAAAGTTATTTCGGGCAATATAGTTTTCTGCCTTCGAAATACTCTGAGTTAAGACGAGTTGTCCGTCAATGTTAGCGGTCAGCCAACATTGCTAAGCAAGTTTTACTACTTCACTTCGCGGTGAATTGGCAATAAATTGTCCCGGTACCCCCTAATAAGAAGTAATACCGCGTTAATAGGAAATTTGAGATCTTTAAACATACTGCTTTTGTCATTACTGCCCTTAAAATCCTGAAATTAAGAAAATGTGGAGCAGAAGAAAACTGTATAGACAAATCCTCTTAAAACAACAGTTGCCAGTGGGATCCTACCTAGGAAATCGCACGGTCTTCCACCGCGAAAACTCCCTGGTGCAACAATGCTCACATGATCGCTCTCAGCAGCCGCACCTGGACTTCCTGGTGAGCCCTCCATGGCAGCTGAGTTTCTAAGAAAACAAACATTTCCGTTCGTCGAGCTTGATTCAATCAGACGAGCGACCCGATGATGGCAGCAATCATTTCCTCAACAGTCAACTTTCCTACTGACTGAGCTCTCAACCGTTTATTTTTCCTTATTGACTAAGAAGTCGACAGAACGAATTTCATCAAATTAAAGGCGGTATGCATTCTATTTATTTCTACCTTTGATAACGCTTCGTCGTCTCGGGAACTTCGAGCGTACGCGACCCCACAGCAAGGAGAAAGTCAATGGACGTCTGCTTGATGCCGGGCGTTCGAAACGGATTCCCTGCCATTGTCACAGATTATTTTCAACGTATCAGGGACTACTAGGAAGTGCACGCTGTAGCAACACTCCCCACAAGACAACGCCTTGCGTATTACGTCATCGTTAGAGGCAGAGCCTTATATTAAGAGAGTTTGGTCAATGGGAATGCCGGCGAGAGCCGGGGTGGAGCGGCGAAAGCGTCGCCGCCGCCAGCGCCGCATATTCCCGCCGTGATGGTCCTGCGAAGTAAAATGAAGCCGAGATGACCTTGAAGGAGCCGCGCGCCGCGGCGCAGGTATTTTTGTTTCTGGATGACGCTGAAAGTACATCATGGATAATTGTAAGAGATTGGTAGAAATAGGTAGTATCAAGGTTCTGCCTGCGTTTATTGAGCCAGAAAAAGGTGAGATGGACGAGAACAGTTTTCTGTAACATGAGACCAAACTGGGAACATGAGCTGCGCGTTCGGGATTAGGGTCGAAATTACTGCGCAGCCGTGGACACGGTTCGTAACCGTCCACTCGGTGATTGCCGCCGCTGCAACTGCAATCAAGTGAGAGATATAGTGCATTCTGCATATATGTGTGACGTAAACGTCACGTGCGTTGCCCTTTCCTCCTCGAAGAGTCGCACATTTCAACTTTTGCGTGCTGAAATGAAATGGTTGAATACATCCTTACCTAAAAATTGCGAGTGGAGGATATTTCTTAAGCTCATTGCCCCCTCTAGGGGAATATCTGTGGCTATTGGTTGGTCCCAAGAGCAGTCAGTCATTGCGCCCAAGGTAATTGAAACGATTTCGGCCAGTTCCGTGCCCTTATTTTTGCCAAATTCTTACCAATTGTTCGCCAAACGCTCAACATAAGCGGCTCTGGGTAGTAGACCTCCACCTGCCCAAAGCATCAAAATGCGCGATGCTTGACATGAGCCGCCCCAAGGCGTCAGGCGCGTCGGTCCCTGCGTCGAGGCGTGATAACTCCGCGCTCTATAGTGAGACGCTGAGAGACGCGCTTTAGACGGTGCCGACGGAAGTTAGGCGGTGTAGCGTGAATCAAATAGCATAGCCTCCTATATACTGACAAAGCCTGGCAAATCGCCACAAGAAGCGGCCGCCGAAATGGAAAAAAGGGGGGGGGGGGGAGGGCGGCAGACAGCGGATGAGAGAAGGGCCACGTGACTTGTGTCCCGCTGCGGCAAGACGCCGAAACACACTTCTTCCAAGCGAACAAGCGTGTTTCGGGTCCTCGCCGCTGCAAAAGCTGTGCGCTGACGTGCATGTTCCCCTAGAGTAACTGCATATGCTCCGCTTGCGGAGCAGAGTATCGCAATGGTGCTCCCAGGGCGGCCATTCTGGATCCGAGGCCGCAATGCGGGAAGCGACCGTCGCTTCTTCAGGAGCGCTCCGGAGGCGCGGCTGGCGTGGCTGTGAAGCGGCGCGCTGCGGCGTGCGGAGCAGAGAGGATATAGTGCGGCGACACGACGCGCGTACGCCGTCGTCTCGCATTTTGTATCCTGTTTTTTTTATGCCTTCGGCAGAACACAGTAGCCGACGGAAACGTCGTCCCTTTGAAAGCCGTAGCTGCGCGTTGATGTCTGGCGCGAAGTGCACGGCTGTGCCGATCGAGTATCACTCCGCGAGCTCCGCAGACGCGAGCAACGCGATCGTCCTCCGTGTCGTCTGCTTCCCAGACCTTTGGAAACATGTTTTAAAACATCGCTCGCGTTATAAAACAACGCGATTAGACTGTAGCCAGTGGCTACACATAATGTTCAATGATCAAGGAACCTTCCAGTTCGTTAAATTTTAGTGTAGGATGTATATTTCGCAAACGCAAAGCGAGAAACATGCTCCGGCCGAAACTCGCCGCCTGCAAGTTCTCTTTCCCACATGAAGGTCGGATCCAGCTCGGCGCACGTGACCGCTTCTCCGCCAATACGGAGTTGGCGGCGCAAGGAAAAGGAACGCGATACTCTGGCTCTGCAAGCAGGGCCTATACAGTTACTCTATGTTCCCTGAGAAATGGCTCTTTGATGCTCTGTGCTACCAGATCCTTGCGCACCAAATCTGCGACCGGGCACTCTATGGCTCCGTCGTCGAACTGCCAGGCTTTGTGAGCATAGAGAAGGCTAAGCTAATGGGGATGACGTTTGAGGGAGAAAGGCGCAGACCTTGTCCTGCTGTGTGGTGTTGACTGCAGTCGGCATATCGTTGTTCCGGCGTTTGCGCAAGAACATAGCACGGGGCAAACTTCCACGCCGTATAGTTACATATCTTGAATACCGCAGCGGGCTCAAATAACGCGAATTTCTTCTACGGAGTGCTGAGGAGGTTCATTACAGACAGAGTACTGATCACGCACGGGAGCAGAATCAAGACGGAAAGCGAAAATGGCGCGAAGATTCTCACAAGCGTGCTCCGGATACTGCGCTGAAACGACAACGGCGCCACAATGATATCGAATGACGCAAGTACCGAACTTCTGTCCCAGAGGCACACGTCACACAGTAGCATAAATGCTCACATATTTATTTTATCATATTTCACTTTTGTAATTGCTTTGACTCACAACCTCTCCGACGCAGTATGATAACTTACATCTTTGATGCCATCTATACAAACTTTTACCAAGATTGAAATAATCGAGACACACTCCTTAATAATCTGCACCCGTGTAAGGATTTTTTTCTCAATAAATAGAGAGACACAACCCGCATTTTGCTTTAAAATATACGCTATTAAGATATACATTGCACTGGCCGAATGCACAACAATAAGTGGGAGATAGTCTTGCCAAGAGTTGGTTGGCGCTATTTAGATTGTGTTAAAAGAAAAAGAAAACATATAATAAGGAATGCGCAGGGGTTGTCCTCTTCATTTTTGGTTTTCGGCTTCTCCAGTTCAAGCTAAACACGAGCTACTTTGAGGGTGTCATGTTATTGGTTGCCTCGAGTGATTAGTTAGGAAATTTAACTCAACGGGGATGTATTGTTCAGCGTGTTTATCACACAGCTCGCAGCTTAACAAATCCGAGAATTGTGCATTGAAATGCTGCGTTAACTACTTCAAGCGATTGAGCAGGGGCAGAAATTGAACACGTGCGCGGCGTCTGCATTGGTCAGCTGATAGCTGCGCTCACTCGGTATTTCACTGATTTAAAATCTGCTCCATGCGAAAGCGGCATCAGATACAAGCGAGCAATAGACTTTTTGAAAAAAAAAACGGAGACGACGGACGAAAAAGGGGACAACGCACATAACGTCTTAAAACGCAGCTACTAAACTTTATTTGGACAGTCGTTTATATATCATGTCTCCCACTCGTTTCCCAGAACTGCACACGTGACTGGGACTTTTAGCCAGGGTACACCTCGCCTTTACCTCATTTCAAACCACCGCACTTAGTTCGTACACAGCATTGCAAACAAAGCCCCATTGTCACAACCCTCAAAGTCAGACCCAACGCACCACACCTCCAGACAAACACCAAGGCCTGACTGGCATCTGGTACAAAGGCCCCACACTGAAACTAATAAAGCGAACAGAAAAATAAAATATACACCATCAAAAACCTTCGGGTCGCTCCGTCTGATGTAATAACAATTCAAACTTCCGCACTCACTTCGTACACTTTCCTTACGTAAATATCTCTGTCTGCCCGCGCGTCACCTGTCTTTGTTGCACATACGTTGGACACTTTTTAATGCGTTATCATTATAGCCTTAGTTCATGCGTTGACAGTGGACTAGTTACGAGCACAGGTATTCGAAGTTCGCAAACGTCGCCACGGGACGGCGCCACAGCCCCGCTGGCTGTGGAAACTGGCTGGAAAACACCTGCAAGTTATGAAATACGGCGGTGGGCTGCATGTGTCAAGAGGGTATGCGATAGGATGCACAGTAAAGGAGACCGCACTGGATCGGCTGGTTATAGGAAGCTACGCCGCGACATAACACCGAGCCACCGATGATTGCCGGCGACGTCTCCCTTCTCCAGTTTTGGAGCCGCGCAGTGGGGGACGGCGGTGTACCCTGCCACACCCCCCCCCCGCCCCATTCACGCAGCTACCCTGCAAGAATTTGCGGATGGCGCATTAGAAAATAGGGAGTTTTCGTAGACCGTTTCCGCTGTTCCGCAACGCTCTCCGCAACCAGCTACGCTAGCCGGAACTCTGCAGTCAAGGCCATCGGCGCGCCGGCGCAGTAGCGGCTGCTTCGTTGCGGAGGGCTTAGCGGAGGGGAAACGCGGTCTACGAAAACTTTCTAATATTAGGGAGTTTTCGTAGACCGCGTTCTCCCCTCCGCTAAGCTCCGCTAAGCCCTCCGCAACGAAGAAGCCGCTGCCGCGCCTGCGCGCCGATAGCCTTGGCTGTAGAAACCCGGATCTCGTAGCGGGTTGCGGATAGCGTTGCGGGACAGCGGAAACGATCTACGAAACTCCCTATTAACCCACCTTGCGCAACCCGTAAACGCCGCGGCGCCTCGCCCGCGGCACATGTACGCCCTATCCCCGCTGTCCCCCTTTGCTCCGCGGCTGTTAGGTGCTACTTCACGCGACCGGAGCGAGGGTGCGCGCTTTGGACGCCCTCCGAAGAATTGGCCGCCGGCTTTCGAGACTCGTGGATGCACACGGGCTGCAGTTCCATTCTTCGGTCTACCACGCCGTTCCTGTCGCGCAGTCGTCTTACCATGTCACTGGGCCTTGAGCGCGCGGTGTCGTCGCCCTGTTTCCACAACATGTATGCGCAAAAAAGACATGACTCTGTTGTTTTCCGCGCATCGCGCGCATGTCCTTCATGCACACGCTAAGTGATATGATCTGCCTGCACCAAAGAGATGAAGTGTTTCGGCAAAGTTCACACCGCGGAAAAGTGCTGAAAGGCTGCATCAACCATGCTTTGTTATATATAACCGCCGCGCGAAATGCTCAAGCATTTCTTCAAGAATCAGCGCGGCGGCAGCAGCAATTCTATCCCTGTAAAGCTTAAAAAAGATACCAAGATACTAGAAGGTTAGAGTGTCAACGCGCTTGGCGACGTTTTGACTTTCGAGCTGTCGAGAGTGCCTCGTTTCCTGTGTACGGAAATCCGAAGATACCGTCCACTGATCTTTTTTTCCATATTTTCGTTGCTTTACTTGAAACATTTTCAACAGGCGGTCGCAGCAGTGAAGCGCTTCGCTTCCTAGAGAACTCGGAAGCGCCTGTGGAAGCACTGAGCAATCAAGAACTGGTACGCAAGGAGTTTGAGCGCTCCAACACCGCTCTTCCCTCCAGCCCATTCGTCGAGAGGGTCTTCAGCGTCGCGGCAGATATCTTCACTAGGAAACGTGGGAAGATGACTGACGAGAACTTCGAACAACAGCTGTTGTTAAACCTTACCAAGGCGTGAATGGCAAAAACAAACAAGATGTAACCACTTTGCCCATTATGTCTGCATTTTTGGTTTCGTAATAAAAAGTTTAATTAAAGAAGTAACGTGGGAAGCAATAAATCACTTTCTCGTATTTTTTAACTACTTTTCTGATGCAGTAATTGATTACTGTAGACAGTCACTTTTTTATTAAAGTAATTGAAATTGTAGTCTTTTTTTCTTTTTTTTTGCCCGGGGGGGGGGGGAGGGGAGGGAGGGAGAGGGGGGGGATCAGCATCGCCTACAGGACTGCTCGAAACGCACCTTTGCAACTCTCTCTCCCACTTTCCCGCCTTCTCGAAGCTCCCGCAGACAAGTATCGGACTCAGCTCCCAAGCTCAAAACAAGTTTACCCCAATAAATTAACACCCCCTTTTCGAGTCGTAATCGTATTTATCATTTAGGCTGTCGCGTCCGCAATCACACTTATCATTGTCCTCATAAGAACTGATGGCAGCACTAGGGATACTCTCAACACAACGTTTTTCCCTTTTTTCCTCTTTCCCTCTTCTTCCTCGCCCCAATCTCTGTCCACAGCGGGGAGTTCAAGTGCCGGTTCACACTCGGGAGAAAATACTCATTCGACTGCGGCAGAGCAAGCGAGCAACTTTGGCGCACGTTTATGGGCAGAGGTCGGAGAGTGAGCGTTTCAGCAGGAGGAGAAGAAGGAGGAAGGAAGCGGTATGGAGGGGAACATATTATTGGATCTTGCCAGTGGACTTCCCCGGGGCCGGTGCGTCGGCCCTTTAGTTCCATACCCTGTTTCACCTCACGATGGACCCAGCAGGCGCTACGAGCCATCGGAGCGAATCCGAAGGAGTCTACGCGTCACGTGACCTCCGGAAGTGATGCGTACATATGGCCCCCAGCGTGCGGTCGCGTGGTACATTCTGAGCACTAGATTGGCTGGGATGGCTTGTGTCGTCCGCTACGGTCCATCCATCGTAAGGTGTGACGGAGTTGTAGAGGCGCGAAGGGACTCACGGTCCCTTTCGTCCCCACCTCCCCTTCGTAATCTTTCACGGAGAAACGAATCCAGTCAGACGTCCCGCTGACTTCGTTTCCGGGCTGCGGGACGCCAGATAATTACGTTAGCTAACATAACCATATCTTAGATCCTCTCCCCACGCCTGCAGGATTGCCTCCCAGTTCGGCGCCGGCGCGGGGAATGTAGTTTATTAGCCGCGGGAGTTAATACGACTCGAGCGCTATTAGGTACGCAGGAGTGGATGGTTGGGGAGGGGAAAGAAAGGGGGGGGGGGGCGTCTTTCTTTTTTTGTAACTACATGTGCGCTATTCTTGTTTGCCAGCCACAGTGAAGTAATCTATTTAATTTATATTAGTTATATTTATATCGCGCGCATAGTGCGAACAAAACCGTCGATTGTGGAGAAAGCTACTGGAGCGCCTTTATTGTCCTGCAGGTCACGTTTCCAGGGGTTACGGAGCCGGGAAACGAACTGGACCGCATCGAACTAACTCGTGCCCACGGGAAAGGGAAGGGGGGGGGGGGGGGGGTCTTCTAAATGAGAATACAATGTTAGCTGATTAATTCATCTCCAACTCGCATATTGCCAGTAGCCTTGTCGAATGAACAAAAGAAGGCCGCAACATTTCTAAAACTAGACGGGCATAAACTTAGGTGAAACATTGAGAGATGACTACGGCTCTGTGCCCAGTGATTCTTGTCTTTGCTCAGAGTTATAGTATGAGTGGCTTGGTACACGTGCTCACAAAATAAACTGTCTCGATAATAGAGGACTGTTAGAAATAATTCTTACAAAAAACTAAAAAGGCGAACTTACACGCATCAGAGTTCAAAGAGCTGAAAGAAATGGCAAATTGGTTTTCCAGAATCAGTCGACCGTTGGCTACTTTGGAAACTAATGATAATAGTGGACTTGTTTTCTT
Organism: Ixodes ricinus; assembly: GCA_037355805.1. NCBI lineage: Eukaryota > Metazoa > Arthropoda > Arachnida > Ixodida > Ixodidae > Ixodes > Ixodes ricinus. The sequence continues at coordinate 220,671 of JAZHYW010001124.1, read as the reverse complement.
CCGGAGTCTAGAAGTTCGATTTGTGCTTTGCTCTTAGTTCAATTTCGTCATAATTCAGAATAACTTGGGCATTTCTACTGAGCCTTACTTGGCGGTTGCCGTAAAATGATCATGCTAATGTCCGTACAAGTGAATAAAAAAATTTAAACTTCTGTTAAATCACTGCAGTTTGCAGTGATTTAACAGAATGCACAAACACTTTTGATAAGAGAAATTTAATGCACAAACCCTTCAATAAAAGAAATGGGATACTTTTTTGTTCTTATATTACTTTTTTTGTGTATCAAGTACATAAATGGTGATTAAAAAATAGTTCTCAGTTACGAAAATGTCAGAGGCAAAGATATAGATATGAAGTGACCCATGTTGAGCGTTGCTGCATGTGGCCATAAAATCTAGCTATTATGCTAAGCCCATAAAAGAATGTGTGTTCTGTGAAATTTAAAGGGCACCTACAGAGGCAGCATATAGTTCCCTGTGACCATAGCGGCTAACAATTTTGTGGAGTCATTGAGATAAAACGTAATCCAACTGTGTATTTGCTAAGTCTAACTTTGAAAGTCTGAGGTTAAACTCTGCAGAATAGTCCCTTAACAATGTTAATGGACATAGTATTATGATTTCGTACAAAATATGTTTTAAAGCACTATAGTCGGCTAAATAGGGAACAAAAACGCTCATTCCTATATATTGTGTCGAAGATATGCGTACTTTTAAGTCATGTATCACATTTTTTTTTATTACAAAACAAAATGCTATTGACTCACATGCATAATGCACGTCTGGGCGGTCCCTGGATACCACTTCCGTTACGCATTGAAACACGGAATGATCGACTAATGCTGATTGCACAGGTGTTAGCCTGTGCAATAGCAGTGCCTGAAAAATACATATAATTTGAAAAATAAACGATAACTATTCTATCAATTTCTTTAAACCTGAGGGAAACGAACATTTTTTGAAGAGGCTAGTCATGACGCACTACTTTAAACATAAAACTCTACTACTATAAAAAAATGCAATTTATATACATGAGGGGACTGATCGTTTTTTTTATATTACCGGTTTTACAAAAACATAGGCATGTAATTCCACCGGATACACGCCATAACAAAACGTGTGGGTCATGACTTTAAATCCAACGATTATATGACCAATAAACCAGCACCTTCAACGACTTCTGAAACATTTAGCATCGTTAAAGTGCTATAATATTCGATTTTAGCACTACAGTAAAGCAACTGACCTAACATAATATAAACTTTGTCTGGGTTTTAGCGAGGAGGCATATATAATGCGCTGAACATGTCGTATCCTTGTGCTGCTATGTGAGATTTCTGATAAAGGTAATATACAAAAACAATAATAATAAATGCCCTGTGTGATGTGACTTATCTTAAAAAATGTATAAAAATAACTGGCAGTTTGCGAATATGGTACCAAAGTTTCACTCACTTTAACGCATACTACGTAAATATTTTTTTTTTGCGTTTACATAGCGTTTTTCTTTCTTAACTCAAAACTCAAGCATCTTTTTTCTTGCAACTACATCAATATGTAGTCTAAGATTTTACTGAGAATATGAAATATTGTAACTTAAGACACAACCTTTTTGTTTTGATAAAATATAAAATGTGTCGTGGGTGGTCGAACGGTCCAGTGCGCTCGCAAACATAAGCGACAAGTATGGAAAGGGGGGGGGTGGCGGGGCAGAAAATCTTGTGCCCTTTAGTCCCACTGCTCGCCCCCCGGACAAATTCACGTGTGGCAGAGAAGCCCCTCCCGTCCCGGCTCTGGTCTACAAACCCGAGGCTGAATCCCTTCACGGGCCGTTTCACGTTTGTATTTTTAAGGTGCCTGCGCGGGCCCGCCCGTGGACATTGATCTTGTGGCCGATTTGTGTCGTGACTATTTGACGGTTATGCCCCAACGATTTTTCTTTCACGCTTTTAAAATATGGAACTAGCGCCAGAGACGGGTCAAGCATTATGTGGCAAAATGCTCCTCAAACTAACGGATATGTAAGAAATATGTTGTCTGAACGAACAACTAAAGTGCCCGCCCCCCCCCTCCCCCCCCCCCCCCGCCACATTCTAGGCTATGCCCCTCCAACCCCGCATCACATAGGAAAGAGCCTCTGGAAAGAGCGATACTCTTACTTACCTTTGTTGACTAATAATTTTATTACATTCGTTTCCTTATAGACATCAATGTAATCATTCTAAATAAATGCTTACATAAATGGGTCTTTTAAAAAAAAGTAAAAACATACCCTAGAAAATCTGTGAGTGTAGTGTCTTCTAGAACAGGTAGAGAGCTAATCCCGACGAACAGTAAAAGCACTCCAGCAAGTGACGAAGCTCGCAATATTATCAGTCCAAAATGCGATGTACTCAAACTTAATGGGCATTATGTTTTACTTGCTCATTGTCCGATCGTCCGTGCGCGCTCATCGTTGTTTTACAGCGCAGCTCTTAGGCGCCCGTTTCCGGCTTGAGCGGCGTCGGCGTCGCCGTCGCCGTCGCCGTCGGCGTAACCGCGCGGTGCATTATGGCAAACGTTCCATAATGCACTGCGAAGACGTTAGGCATGGTGCCGAAACGTCAGCACGGTGCATTATGCAATGTTTCCCATAATGCACCGCGCGGATGTTTCGGCACGGTGCCGAAACGTTACCATGCTGAAACGTCACCATGCCGAAACGTCGCCGCGGTACATTATGGGACATTTCCCATAATGCACCGCGCGGGCGTTTCGGCATGGTGCTGAAGCGTAACCGTGCCGAAACGTCACCGCGGTGCGTTATGGGACGTTTCCCATAAAGTACCGCGCGGACGTTTCGGCACCGCGCCGAAACGTCGCGTGACGACGTGCGTTTCGCGTGTGAAAGGAGGAGGAGAGGGTACGGATGAGGAGGAGGGGCATCCCCTCCCTCCTCCTCCTCTTCAAGAGCTGCGCTCTAAATCGGCGTTACGGGAAGTTCTAAACGCCTATAATTTTTTTTTCTATTGCGAAAGTATTAACGGTCTCATGGCGCTGCTTATGACCACGGAGAGCGGGCAACTAATGCGGGCGCTGTTTGTGACCGTGAAAAACGTGCAACTAAAAGGAGGGTGACGGGCGCTCGGCGGCCTTTCCCTCTCCCTTCTTGGGTCACGTGTCAGACCCTTTCTCCTCCATCTTGGGTCACGTGTCAGGCGTGGCCGGAGGCCTGGAAAAGGGGGATGGGGGAGGTAAAGGTGGAAGTGAACACATGAGATATAAAAGCGGGCGCTGCGCGGCAGTATCATAGCAACCGGTGCTGGAGTCCCTGCGTCACTTCCGCACTGCGCGGCGTCGCTCGCATCTGGGCGATACATATAAAGCCGCGCGGTGCGCCTCTGGCGCGCCAAGCGGCGAACGGCGCGCTGTGTCCAGTTGCACTGCTCATCTGTTCCACACTTAAGAAACCCTTAAAAGAGGAAATTTTATTTTTGTTTCTTTAATAGTTTGGTTGGGACACGCGTGCAAAAAATTAATTTTACGCGAAAAAATATTTTTTGTTAGAGCAATATTGACGGCGGGAGATTCATTTTAAACCATACGCGCGAGGTTCATGACGTCACGGAATGGTAATACACTCTTTCCACATCAGTGAGAAGGATAGAAACTCTCTCCACCTCAACATGATGGCCAAGCCGATCCACCTCTCCTCCACGCGCCCGAAATGCCGAGAGAGAGACAACAAGTGCAAAGGAGGTGACTACCGACTGAATCGCGCCTTGCGCCTTCAATATTTCTTTAAAATAAACCATCTTTTTTCGCGTAAAAGTTCTATCTTGATGCGCCTGTCCCAACCAAACAGTATAAAAAATGATTTTGTTTTAGGGGATCTTTAAGGGGGTGCTGAAAATTCCCGCTCCTCACGCTTGGCCTCCGCTTTCGTTTCAGGCAGGGGCGGGGAGAGGTGTGTGTGTGTGGGGGGGGGGGGGGGGATTTGCGGTTGCGTTTTCTTTTATCCGCGCCGAGGAACATGGTGGCGCCTCAGGCATCCATATCATCGGCGGCCGCAACGTCGGCAGTGGCGATATCGTGCCCGTCCACGCCAGTACACCGCAGACGAACTGAGGGATCGGACGAACGACATTCATGTTTTCGCATTCACAACTATACGTAGTGCTTAGGTTTCTTTTTTTCACGTCCAGGAGTATTTTGGACTCAATCATTTGCTGGGATTCTTCTATCGCCCGTGGTGATTGGCTGTCTCGGTGTTCGGAGGAAAAGTGAACTCGATATATATTTTGGAGTGCAAATTCGAACTTGACGCCTTCAAACGTTAAACAAACACAAAAAATAAAAAAATAAACTTCGAATTACATATATACGTTTGCGCGCTAAGTAATACCACTTAAATAAAAAGCTATACTTCATTCTATACAAAATGTTGGTATTGAACAAAATCTATTCCCGTTGGATAAACTTGCAAACAAGTTTTACGAATGTTATATAACGTTTGATTTTAAAAACATTAAAATTTCGCGCGTTTTTTTGTATTCTTATAAAAGAACATTTAAAGAGCAGTCGGTTTGTTTATACCGCCGACGGCTCTAGTTAAAGACACAAACCACAAAGGAACACGTAGCTTTCGATTCTGCCGTCGGAATCGATTTGTCGGTTCGAATCAGCAGAAGCGGAATGGCTTGACATACGACAGGCCCGGTTTGTTTTTGCAATGGCCAGCGGTGCCCAGTCAAGAGCCGCCGTCCAATCTAACAGAAAGCCCTGCTTCTGGCATTCTGTCAACAATGGGGTCGAGTGAAGACCCGCACAAATAAAATAATGCCGCGGCAGTACGACTGAGGAAAGAATGCGGCCCGAGACACAAAACCATTATTGCGAGGATTCCGAAATCTCCCCTAGCTATGTCCGGTGGGCATGAATTGCCTTCGCGATTCAGTTCATGCCGGCTTTTTTTATTACTTCTATTCGTTCTCGTGCTCGCTTGCATGTGTGAGCATTCTGGCTTGAACGAGCATTCATGGTTGTTTTCGTTTAAGGAATCTTTGTTTGACAGGGCAGCGTTCAAGAAATATGAACGGTTTTCATGACGCATGTGTAATAGCAATGAGCGCGCCAGAGACGTTCAGAGAAAAGCTCGACATTTCATTAAAACTTCTAATTTGACAAGCGGCATCTGAGAAAAAAATGAATCCTGAGGTTTGTCTTAAGCATTCGTATTAATTGATCAATAACATATAAACTATTAAATAAGCATAAAAAACACGCTCTAGTGATCAAACACAATATTTGCAACCTAAATTTAAAAAAGAAACTGGAAGGGGCTACCCTCATATAAGGCATGCATAATTGGATTCACATAGATATTGTTAACTGTGGTGTTTGTGGTAAGAGTATTGTGACGCATAGAGACACTAACATATTCAACACGACAAACAGTTAGGTGAACAAGCCAACCAACCAAGCCAGCACTCGAGAAAATGCCTAACTTATGGTGAATTCGGGTGGTCGCCTCTCGCCTCAGACCTCGATTCAGCAGAGCGCCCCCTCCTCGCCGCCAGAGCTACTCGGGATCCTTTTCGGCCGATCACAACTGCTGGCTTCAGAGCGCCCCGAGATTCTCAGACCAGTCACGGAATTAAAATTTCTCGACATTGGTAATGCTCGACATTGGTAATGCATTAAAAACAACACGATCTTACAGCGTACGGTGGACGATTGAGCAAAATTTACGCTCGCAACGTGTTGAAACAACGGTTGTGACGTAAATTGTTTTACACATCGGCATGCAAAAAAGCAAAAACACAGCAGTATGCGCTTTGATTTTGCAGAACAGAACGAAAGCCAACGCTTGGAAACAGTTGTCAACTCATCGCGTTTTTGACAGTGAACGCGCTGCGATAGCGCTCATGCGAACGTCAGAGCAGGCAAATATAAAAGTTAATAAACCGCATTCTTTTCATTGCGAAATATCGTGCAAGCATCGCAATGGGACACAAAACACAGTGAATTATATTTGGCTCTCTATCCCTTTATTTTACAACACAAACCTTTGAACGCACTTTAACCAAACCTGAAAATGTCTTGAAGCGACCCCAAATCCCGGTAAAACAGCGGCGAGCTCTGCGAGCTGTTTCGTCGTCGGTTAGGCTTGAGCGTGATTCACCGCCGTGAGATGAGCGATCTCGTGAAAGCACTGGGAATACTTCACACGTCGACTTTTCCTGTTACGGTCGCAAACGAATGTCGCCCCATCCGTTCTAATCCTCGCACCGTCGAATGCACAAGCAATTCTTTGAACCAGATATTAATCGCCGTCATGATGGACCCTGCACACCATCACAGACCACCACCGGCCATCATCAACAAAACCACGTGATCACCGTCCGAGTACCACGTGACGCCTGCGCCGCTCCGCACTCCGCGGCTACAGACGGAGTACCAGGGAGCGCTCTGAGAGGAGAGGTGCCCTCGGAATGAACCACTCGATCAGGCAACAGCACTCTCTTTCAACCACCCGATTTCGCGCGCTCTGGAAAGAGCGCTCGAGAGCGCGCCGAAAGAACCACGCGAATTCGCCATTAGAGCCCACGTTCCCGCGTTCGGCAATCCAGAGGGCCAAATTTTGACTCATAACACTTTCGATCTAAGACGTTTTGTAGCGTGAGCTACACTGCTGAGGTTGAGCAGTTTCGCGTGGCTGTCATAATGAGCCGTGCTCCGTGCTGCGCAAGCGCGAGGAGCAGTGACGTCACATGGCGCACAGCTGGCGTGCCGGAGCAAGGAGCCGCCACCGCCGCGGGCTCCGCGCCACCGCGCGTACCTCGCCGGTCTTCGCATTCGAGACGTCATAGCCACGGCCGACGCACTGGCGCCGCCGCGTCCCCCAGCTGTGCGCCTCCGTTGCGCAGTAGCCAAGTCTGATGCTCCACCGGAGCTGCTTGATAGCGCCTCTTATTATGTGCGCATAATCTCACGCTACGTACATACTGGCATAGCCGAGCTAAGCCACCGCAATCTTTTTTAGTGCCAGAGTGCATTATCTTTGACATTTCAATGGCTTTCATATGGTCCGCCACGTAATTGCTAATGCGCCTGACTTGAGCCAAAAATATCACGTTTGAACCGAAGAACCCTCAGTGAAGCCTAAATATTGCACTTGTGTCGCAAATGAGGCCCCAAAATTGCCATGCCAGAACCGAACAAAAAAATTAAGCTTAACTATGGCATTTGTTTGGCAACTTAGGCTCAAATACGCCAGATGACAGCCAACTTTACAGCAGCGAAGTGTAGCTTTGACGCTTGTTTGGCTAATTGAGGACAATATGTCCACACAGTGACCAAAGAAAGGCCAGTTTTTCTCCGCCCAGGCTTGTTCTGGCTTTTTAGAGTCATCATTTTTAAGACAAAAAACAATCTTGGCTCAAGGAACTAAGCCATTTGAGAACGTTGCGGTCAACAGCAATGCTCAATGCTGCCACAAATAAATATGTTCAAATCACAAAAAAACTACTATTTATGATTATGGGCCAGTGACTGCGTTGTTATAGCATATCCCCAGATTAAAATAATTAGGTATCTTATCAAGTTTATGTTCAATAGGTAAATAGCGTGAAATTCATGCATCTGTTCATTCATTTTGCAATGTGAAGGCAGTGCGAAATGAGCTGATCTTGGTTAGTTATTGGTTCGTTCTTATTTTTTATGCTGCGGTATCTAGAGGACTTGATAATTTGGATGCTTGGGCAAGTTCGTAATTCATGCTTGGATGGAACAGCGCGGATGAACAGTCACACTCACATGCACACAAGAAGCAGCGCTGCGAGTCTGTTTGCTTCTTGTGTGCATGTGAGTGTGACTGTTCATCCGCGCTGCTCCATCCAAGCATGTAGAGGACGTCAATAAAGCACCACACCAGGCGCTCTATAAAAATAAAACGAAAAATGTTACACATTTTTTTTACGTTTTAGTGCTGACGCTGATAACAATATTACCAGGTGTGTCATTTGATGTACAAATGTTCTTAAGAGAATAAGCCAAAACCGTGATTAGTAACGTTATAGTGGCGTGTATACATACACGGCCTTTAGTATCATTCTTCTTTGTTATTTATTAGTGCATTGCAGTCTTAACACTAAGCATAGAAATGTTTTTTGGTGTTGTTGTCCGTTTTGTGCACTCGATGTCAGCGTCTTTGGAAAGAATTGATAAAATGTTCAAGGATTCTTATATCTTATTTGTTTATAGAAAATCTTTAAAAAAGAATATGGAGATAAAGCAGCAAGTTGTGGGAGTGACAATTTTGAATATCGCAACTGCTCTTGTAAGAACGTGTGGTCCACGTGAAGCGGTGTCTTAATCTGTTGATACTAGCTATGTTTAAAATCAGCGTATATGAGTGTCCTTTCTTTTCTAAATTCATTAATGAGGCATCTTACACTGACTTGAACATTTTAAACATTGCGAAACTCCTAATCTCTTTGAGTTAGATCGGGGCGCCTCCTAATGTTTTACCATGTTAAAAAAAGCATTTATGCTTGTCATTTTTAGATTTCTGGGATGTTAGCTCAGAAGGGTCTGTCGTGATGTTTGTTGGCGTACCTGATAAAATAAATACATATATGACTGTAATTTTTTTTGTAAACTGGGATGTTCAGGGCGTGCTGAATTAAGTTGCGTCATAAAAATATCTTAAACTCTACTAGTTGTTCCTTTTATTCCTACATTAATGCACTCGGCAGATAAAACAGTCGTTCATGTTTTCTCACTTTTACGCATCATAGTAAAACACATTCCTAACGCGCAATTTCCGTCACAAGAACACTTCGTTCATCACGAATATTTTTCTTCTTTTTCTGAACCAAACCGAGCATCGAACCGATTTTTTTACCGAGAAAATAACCGCCAGACCGCAGAAGGAGGAAGGGGATCCGATCCTTGACAGATTCGATATGAACCGTGTTTCAGGCATAGACGCATTATTTATATTAATCGTAGGATCAAATTATATTGGAGGAAACAGAGTGCACTACACCTTAGCCAAGTTTCGTGCTGCCAAATCATTCCGGTAACGTAACGTCCGCCTCAGGCAACGAAAAAAGAAAGTAAAATATTTTTCTGCACAGCGTTTCTGTTATTTGACGGAAATCGTGACATCACCTTTGCGAAGTATTTATGATGTTTCTTGCATTACACATTCCACAGATTTTCCCTCCGAAGTGTGGCGAGGAAACTTAACTTTATGATCTCTCTTCGTGCTTGGCGGGCCATACTAATACCTTGGCTATGGGCGGCCATCAGGGTGGCGGCGACCAAGCAACCGCCTCCGCATCACTGCTCACATCGACTCATTGACTTTTCCTCCACTCTTCGGGGAAGCGAGTAAAACTGATAATCATGACCTGCCGTCACACGGTCGACGCCCCACTTCTCTAGGAACACTAGAAAAATGCCTAAATGTTTATGCTTTAAAAGATCTTTTTTGTTTTGTTTTGATGTGAACGTTGAATATCTACACAGGGTTGGGCAACACGATGCTTTACCGCAACATACGTGATTGGTGGTTGTATCTCGAAATCAACAACAAAATAAAATAAAATATGTCAGTGTCCATTCTGAGAAAAAGAGAGAAATAAAAAATACACATTATTAAACAACACAAGTTAAGTGTTCAGAAAAATCCATGGCTTGGTGTACCAAGGCTCTTTGATCCTCTAGTTGCTCCAACACTAGCCAGGCACTCTGGGAAGTGGAAGGGGAAGAGCGACCATCACAGCTACTGTCTATAGACCTTTTCCGCAAGGGCGCCGCCATCTTGAGTTGTCGTCACTTCCAGTATGGGCAAAAACATTGTTTTACTGTCGCCACGCCAATAGAAGGTATTTAGGATATAAGCGTAACCATCACAGATTCTCGTTTTGCCTCCCCTCTATTTTTTTACATATTCACTGGTTGAAACGTTTTAATATTTTTTCGTTGCCCATACCGGATACGCCTATTAGGTGGCTGGGTAACGAGATACACGGAGAAGGTCTTATACATCTTTGCAAGTGGGATCCCGGCCTAACTCTCGAACCGCGCGCCGAGGTGAGGCGGACCTACTCTCCAGCCAGGACGTTCGCCGCCTGTCGCACAATGTTGCCAAGCTGTCTCTTGCTGAAGAATGCAGCACCAAGCACAACAAGATGTTAAAAAAATATTATAAAACATACAGGTGTAGTCTTCGACCGAGAAAGAGCACACACAATTAAACAAAATACTTAAACCAGTAACAAATCGAAACATTTGAAAAATATCTAGTCTCAAAGCGCTCATCAGAATGCACCAGAGGCCGCATGGCAATTGCATCAACGATGGCTGCGCTTCGCGGCAGCTCTGGCTTCACGACGTACTGGAACAGAGGCTGGGATCATTATAACGCCAGCTGCAACACTTTAAACATGCTCCGTCCTTGAAATATTTGATGCTACGGTTCTCTGTGGATACCTCCTCCTGCGTTGGGAAACAGTGAATGTGTTGCTAACGCTGGTCGTCAGCAATGCACCAGACGCCGCCATCTTGACATCGCGCACCTCAGTGAAGTGCCCCTGGCGCAGTCCAGCGCGGCGGATACGATACGCGGCGCCAGCATCCTCAAAATGGCAGAGCAAATGGGCCTTCCTTGCAAACGTGTATAAACAACCGGCACTCGGGGCAGTGCTGCGAAAAAAGCTGTTTTCATAAATGACGCCATATTTACTGAGATTATACGAACGGCAGGAGACCACTTTTGGTCGTACGGCATCCAGCACGCGCGTTTGCCTTCCGCCGTGCTTTGGCTGGGTGTGCACGATTTGAGCTAGTGATACTACAAAGAGTTATCGGAGGTAGGAGGCGCGCGTTCGTAGATGGTCAACGGAAATTCCTTACTGCCGTTCCCATCCGGTCAATGGCTTTGATATATTTGCAGCAATCACTAGACACAGTCAATTTTTTTAGTGTTTTTCGATGATTCTCAGGAAGTTTCCAAATAAAACCTGGCCCTTAAACGCAATATTCAAAAATTAATTACACGAATATAGTCAACAACTTAATTATCCCGAACTTTATTAATTTTCCTCTCTCTCTCTCTCTCTCTACAAAATATATATATATATATATATATATATATATATATATATATATATATATATATATGTGTGTGTGTGTGTGTGTGTGTGTGTGTGTGTGTGTGTGCTTTCGTTTTTCTTACCTGGTCCAATTTTTGTTTAGGTCAAACATTCTCTCTGCCAAGTAGTGGCCCCGAAGAAGGAAGTGAAGCTTGCAGAATTTCAATTCAACGCAGTCTCATATAGATGTACACTATATCGTATCGTTAAATTAGTGTTCCAATTTTGTGAAATATTCTTCCCATATTTAAATACAAAGCAATTAAAGGAAACTGGAGTGAAGCACATAAAAGTATTCGAAACTCCAACGCCCTATAGATGGCGGGGCGGTAGTTCCAAGATTGGCGAAGAGACGTCATTTATTTTCCAGGATTTTCCGTGCGCCTGCTCGCTTACGCCGGAACGTGTGCTTAAATTAATTTTATATTCATACAAATTCTACACGGCCGAGAAGGAGCATATCAGAGATGACCGATATGTAGACATACGTTACGATAACGAACATGTTGATCTTAAAAAGTTTCGGAAACCAAACAGAACTTGCGAATCTTTGTGAATGGCGAGCGCATTTTGTGCGGTAGTCACTTCAGTGTGTGCGGCGAAACTGCTTTTGAGTATGATGGATACATTTAAAGCAGGATTTTCGACACATATCTGTGTGGTGGGTAAAAACTTAAGATATAAAACCAAAAATGTTAGGCCCTTACCTTTTGAGGGATTGGTTGAGTTCCTTTATTTCCTAAGATTACGATATTCTGGTGTTTACGCTGTGCCTGGCCACCAGTACTCTTAGTTTTGAGCAACGTAGTGTTACCGTCAAGCTCCAGAATAGCAGCGTTGAGGGTCTTCTCTGTCAGAGGCACACAACTCACTGCACACCGTCGCGGTTTTAGTTCATTGCAACACGCGATCAATCCTGCGCTATGGTTACTAACAGGCAGTTTTATCATGGCGTAACTGCAGGCTACCTTACGATGCGACATTGCAACCGGAAGCTCAGGCTGCTGCTTCGAAGCACGATTTTCAGTGCGTGCCAGTTGCGTTGCCATGCCCACGGCAGCCTGTGATAACGCTACCATAGAACCGTTTATTTAAGCTATCAGTGTGTTTGGGGTTTTTATTTATTGCTTTATCAAAAATAAATATTCGAATATACAGTGTACTTTTTGCATGTACTATGTAACTTACAGCGTCGCGACCCGCCTCGACTAAACTGTCCTTTTTAACCGCACGTCACAAGCGACTGGCTAACACAGACGCGTTTAAAAACGCCGCGAGCATTTCTTTATTTAATTTGCAATTACTTGAGGGCAAGCACGCGTACTCTGTATTGTGGGAGTGCTTAAAGCAAAGGGACATGTTCCGTTCTACTCTCAGCGCGTAGAACGCGAACTCATTCCCGATATCTAGCGCTCGACATACTTGTGCGAAAGCAGTTCTCTCCTACTTTTTGGCAAATAATAGACTTTTCTTAGATCGTAGACAAGAGCTTTGCCCAAATAGCGGGAGAGGTTGCCGTCACGTGGATCACATATTGAGCTGGTGACCGTAGGACCCAAAATCCACAACGTAAGCGATCTACGGAAAATCCTCAATAGAATTAGACATTATCGTCTCTTCATGCAACGCTATTGCGAAGCGGAAGAAAGCAATTCCTGTTTTAACACGCTCGACCTTTTCTTTCAAAACTGCATAATGCCAGAGCAAGCCAACCAAAAGCAAGCGGTAACACGCCGACCAAGGCCGACAGTCCCTGCCACCTTCTCCGCCGCAGTCCCCACTTCTCTGGTTCATCGTTCGTTCACGAGAGGGCGAGTAGCGTGCCGGAGGTAGAATAGAGTGGAGATATGGCTACAATTTGAGCGAAAATAAAAGTTCGCGTGAAGATCAATGCGTATTTCCAGAAATGAGTATAAGCACTCAAATTATGAGACTGGGCGAATGCAATGAGAATTGTCTGATCTTTAATACTGCTTTGGCAGAAAGTCAGACTCAGCTAGAAGTATAATTTATTTTCGCTCTCCCAAATGCAACAATAACAAAGACAACAAAAAAAAACTCGAAAAAAAAATGGAGGTGTTGTCCACCTTGAAATCTTCTTTTTACACCTATAGCCAGTGCCACCAGGTTCAATACTAATGAAAATAATGACAGTGGAAAAAGTATTTTCATGTGTTTTCTTTGCATTTTAAGCCCTTAGAGGTCAGGTGTAACTTCGGAGTAAAACAAAGTCAGTAGTTTTTTTTTTGTTTTAATGTTTGTATTTTTACGCGTATGTAATAAAACTGATGCAGCACGTATAAAAAGGTATGCTTATTTTACAGGCATTTCTTGCAATCGACATATAACATGTCTGCCTATCCGATGTCTTCATGGCGTGTTTGAAATAAAACAAGAAAACATTAATGACACAAAATTTTAAAAGACGACTACTGCTACTGTACGACGACGTCTTAAATATACAAAAAGTACAGCTGTACTTCTGAGTTAACTGCGTTTTCATTGGAGCCTCGGTAACGAGTAACATGTTTAGTTGTTTTTTTAAGCACACAACTCAGATTGACAGTAATTTTTGTTCAATATTGTACATGTCTGGTTTTAAATTGCCACCAACATGAACTTCGACTCAGTTTATCAACCGTTACAAAGGGAATTGAAATTTTGCACAAGCTGATTTTAGTAATTAGCCAGAGACGTCCTCGGAAGACATTCGTTTTTATATCTTAGAACCCTTCAACACAGGCTTCAAAACGAAACTAATTTCAAACTAATTAGGTTCCTAGGTGGCGGTCAACATAATGATTACATTAAAGACTACCTGACAAGCCGATTTTATATTCAAAAGTTAACATGTACCTGTTCAAATAAAAAAAAAAAAAACTGAAAATACTAGTGTGTATCCCTTTGGTCTTTGCTATTTAATCTACATTTATCAAGAAGCATCTAGGTGAGCATTACACCATTTCTTGACGAATGGAAATATATTAAAAAATGAAGCTCATCAGATCATTGAACGTCTTCAAAGCCAAACAAATGTAATCTCTGCGAGGTGTTAAGACGGTAAACGCCTATATATGCAGCTAACATAGCAATTAGACCAGTAAAATAATTCATTGAAATACACTGGCGAGATTGAAAGAAGCTGTATTATACCATCCATTAATCAATACATTTAAGAATATTATTTTCTAGCAATCCTAAATGAAGCATGCTCGACGCATTAACTTTTTCTACAAAGGCGAATGAAGAACGCGTAGCGCTATTATAAGCTCTTTGCTTATAGAACTCTTGATAAGTCTGTGTTTTGACATGTCTATTCCCATTTTATTCTCTTTCTTTATAACTAACAGCCAGAAATTAGAAATTAGGCAGGCGCTCGTTGTTAGGCTCATACTCAATATGTTTGAATCGCATGGGTCTATCACGTTTGTCACAGGCTGTTTATCTTCCAAATATAATTACTCACAAGATATAACTAATATAGCAAAACTAGTGTACATAAACGGACATAAATAGAAAACAAATATATATACCCCATCCCTAATCGACATAAGTCATAGCCCAATCAATCGAGAAAAAAAAACATTATTCAGTGTTTTAGTCTAAAGAAAACGTCAGTGTTTTCTGAATGCCGTAGAAAAATGGATTCGTCTGGCCGAACATTTTGTTCACGCTTGCTCATAATCACGTTCAATGAACAATGTTGTTCTGCTGTTGCAGTTATAATAACTAGTCTCATTTCACCTTCTTTATTGGCTCATAATGCGTCCCGTTTGTATACATTTAGATTGCGGCAAGGCAGTTTTGTATGCATACCAGCACAACTAAAATCGTCAAACGAAAATTGGTACTATCGACGACTAAATATACAAATTATTCCCCAATTCTTGCCATTCTTGCTGTTTAAAATAAAATGATTCCATACAAAAGCGCCCGTCTGTGTTGGTGTAAACAGTTCAAAATGCTGCGTAGGAGACTGAGAAAAATATAAAAGGAATCCGAATAATGCAATTAATGCAAAGGTACAAGCGAGCTGGACAAGAATGACGATAATAATCCCTGGAAAAGAGGGACAAGGGGGACAAAGGACGAACAGAAATCTGTTTGTCTTTTCTTTCTTTTGTTACCTTTCTCAGGGGATTATTATTGTCGATCCGAATAATTGAGTATGTGTCGAACAAACGCTCGCAGGAAAACGTTAAAAATACTCGTATATCAGGATAAAAGTTTTTACAGATGACTTTTTTGACGAAAACACATACTGTACAAAGGTATGATGATAAAACAATTAATTTAAAGGTGAAGCAAGCTGAGCAAACACCCAGCTTTGTTTAGAGCTTTCTAGTTTGTCCGTTGTCGCCCTTGTTTCTCTTCTCCAGGGATTATTATCGTCGTTATCATTATCGACAAAAGTATACACAGGAATAGGATATCTAGTCGGAAATACTATTCGTCTAAATCTTAGACATTGTTTAAGTTTGAGCGGAGACAGAAAGACGTTCAAAAATCTTCGAGAGCGTGAATCCGAAACAAACTTAGCGGGTATTTTTAATGTCTCAGATTATAATATAAAAACTTTCATCTTCATGTCTACCCACAGAAGAGAAGAAAATATGCCTATCCGTCATCAAACGGTGGAGCAAGTCCAAAGACATCCACAGTCAATTTTATTTAAGATCTGAATAATTTGACCATTTATTAACATACATTATTCTGCATGCACAGAGACTGGACCCCAAACAGGCATATGAATACAATTCACAGGCAGAGGCTCATGAACGCACACGGACAGGCGTGCACAGATATTGGCCTACAGAAAACGCAAATACTACTACCGTTTTGTTTTCGTTTTTCTTTTTCATTTCGTATTTTCCACCTCTCTGATCTATTTTCACTGGCACTCTGGCAGGGAATCTTTGGTGCCGTCCTTCTCCAGCGCTACACTAATCTCTCCGGCTGTTCGGGCTCACGCCTTTCTGCCTCTCCTGGGCAAACATCGTAAAATCCGTCCGGCCCGAAAAAAGAAAAAAATGGGCCCGATCGGAGCGGCTCAAGGGGGCGTGCAGAGGGCGGCACACACGAACACACACCTCGCTGACAGCACGTCGTAGAGCTTCTATACTCCGCTTCTGCCTAGATGGGCCGCACGGGACGCTACGGACCATACCAGCTAATCCAGAGCTGAAAGCGTATCACATGACAACGTACAGAGCGCGTCGCGCGCACCCTCGTCCCGAAGATCACGTGGCGCGCACACGGCTTTGGATTGGCATCTCGATGGATCGTAGTGCACTCCGCGTTTCACCGTAAGTTAAAACGGAGTATGGCGCCTTCAAGATGCGACCGCTCACAGAGGGCACGCGTAAACAAAATACGTACGCGCCAAAAAAAACACGTTGGCTGACTTTACACCGGCTGGGTGTGAATAGCCTGAAAGAGGCGTCTTCCCGATGATGTTGTTGGCCCCTCCAAACGCTTAGGTTGGTCTCTTTTTGAACCCGTATATTTGTTTGTGTTTCTTTTCTTTTGTTTTTTTTTTGTCGGCGGTTCTAGTAGCGGTGCTTGAACGTGATCGGTTCAATATAGAGAGCCAGCACCGGAGCGTTCTTCCGGAAAGGACTTGGTCGCGAGTGCTTGGGTCGGCGGTGGCGACGTCGCGGTACTCCAGGCTGCTGTCGTCGCGGACAACTCGAAAGGAATACTTGATGTCGACAAAAGAGGCTTTTA
The DNA here is from genome assembly GCA_037355805.1 of Ixodes ricinus. Lineage (NCBI taxonomy): Eukaryota > Metazoa > Arthropoda > Arachnida > Ixodida > Ixodidae > Ixodes > Ixodes ricinus. Next base: position 203,800 of record JAZHYW010001124.1, on the reverse strand, counting down.
GCCCCGAGTCGCTGGAGCGCAGTGCCGTTGCCGGGACAGATGCGGGGCCAGAGATGCGCAGAAACATTAGTTACTCCACGGAAATGGTGTCCTGAATGCGCACTTCCCCTATCCCCCCCCCTCCTCTATAATAACTGTACAGATTTCGCGCTCTTTTTCAGAGTCTCTAAAATGTTAACTTGTATAAGTGAAGGCAATGCATAAAACCACAAGCTGTCCTCAAGTAACTTAACTTTAGTTAAATATTTAATAAAACTACACAGTCATTTTTTCTTCACTGGCAAGACTTTTAAAGATCACTCCTCGTTTGGAAGTCAATCACTACTTTATCATGCTGATTCTCTTGTTTCGCGCGCTAATATACGGTAGCGTTCTTGATCTATATCACTACGAATGGCTTTCTCTTATTTATATTATTTAATTTATTTTTGCTCCTGGTCCTTGTCCGAGACCGTCTTAAGAATTACTAGGTTCAAAATAGCAAACAACCTAAAAGTTTATTTGGATAACATATCACGAACTGCATACAAAAACACTAAAGTGAAAATAAATTAAAACTATAAGACATGGAACCAAAACTTCGTTAGTATTAAGCCAATGGTGAAGTGTTTGCTTGCTCAGTTTAGGAATCACGTTAACAAATTAGGGTGTACCATTTCAGTCAGTTACTCGGAGTGAGGAAGGCAGCAATGGAATTTTACCCATTCCGTGATATCATAATTTGTCTCGTGTAGGCGCGTATACTTCTACGTGCGATATCAAAATCGTTAACTTCATAATATTAAACCCTTGGAGACACTGCGAGTGATTGTCCGTTTCTTTTATTTGTTTCCAGTCTCGGGTTTCATCATTAAATCGAGTTTGCTTCCCAGATATTCCACGTTTTTCATTTTCATCGACAATTGCCTAAACGTTTTTATCAGAACCGCAGCATCTGAATAGTATAACTAGCTATTTGGCCCTTTCTGTGTGCTTACGATTACGATGTATATGTATATATAATGAACTGTTTAGCCTGTGGGAAGCCGAGGAGGACGACGGCGCGCGAGGGGCAGGAGCGGTGGCCGGCGGCCCGGCGCTGTGTGAGTGCACGAGGAGTTTGGACAACGACGGGCAAGACAACCGAACAACGACTGAGGCAGCCAGGCCCACCACCAAGGCGCCGAAACAGTAAAACGTATTGAATCTATCCTTGCTCGTGTGACTTCTTGGGAGGGCGGACAAGCTGGGACCAATTGGGCAGCAGTTTAGTAGAGCGACCAACAAGCCTTACATGCCAATGCAACTGAAGACGCGGACAGTTACCCAAATAATTGATGAGGTTCGAAAGCACGTAGCCTAGTGAACAATTGACTGAATCGACAAAACAACAAAACAATTTGCCTTGGCTAGAAAGAAAACAAGAGAAATACAGAGCTGTGTTCAGATCTCTCTTTCGTAGTACGGCAGAACTGAGAAGCAAATAAATGAGCTTCCAAGCGAAATAGTAAAAACAAAAACAATATCTAAATCTAAGAACGTTGAAAAAACAGCATAACAACTTTCATAAAAAAGGGGCATAGGTTGTGTGCTTCTTCTCTGAACCTTGTTTGTGGCTCAGGATGAGCGAAGAAAGAAGGCAGACATCGCCGGGCCGCTCCATCGACGCGCACCACAAGAAGATGGGAGTCTAGTAGGCAGCGTGCGCATTCAGAACATATCGGCACCATCCACTTACTACCTACAAAAGACAAAAAGGAAGAATGAAAGAGAAGCAGCGAGAAAGCTTGGCGCTATCGCGTGTCATGAAGCGGGCACGTTGCCTGCTGTCCGCTCCGCAACCGCATGTCATCGCAGCCCGTAGAGAATATACAGCGATGAGGAATCGACCCCGGTCTTCACGCTGCCGAGTCATTGATATACGCCAGACGATCCACGGACGAGCTTGAAGCTGACGGGCCTCTTGAGGGGGCGGCCTCAGGCCGACGGAGAACCCGGGTTGATCTCTAATCTACTCCGACACAGGGCAGGAAGCTGCAGCAAGCAGCCAACGCTACAATATTGAAAGAAGGTATAGTGAAAAGATTGTCACTGCAGAAGTTATTACCCCTTTTTGGCCGTTACTACTTTATTGTACGAGCTGTTTCTCCTCAAATACGCCAGGGGAAGTAAATTACGTGCCAAGAAATTCCGGATAGTTGAGTGCATTACCACTTTCTGTGGCTATGCACCCAAAGCTATGAGCGCATCGGTGCTCGAACACATTGAACGCCGATCGAAGCTGTGCACGAGAAACTCTTCACTTATAAGATGCCGCAGAAATGCGGAGCTATACGGATAAGTGGAAACATAGGCTATGAAGCGCAGAGGAGCAGGTAGTTTTATCGACTGTCGCAAACAGTTACAGCGTGAATGGTTTCTTTTTTCCCAGAGATTCATCCTTTCAACCGTTCAAAATCAGTTTTGAGGAGTGACATCAATGAAAAAAAAGCAACATTCTTTTAAAATTATGTATCCTTGAGGTGATCATTTAGGAAAGGCTTGCTTTCAAATAAGCTGGTATAAAAGGAGGAAGAGCAATCGATGGAGTGAAAGATTGGTGTAGCAAGCGTTCATGTTTATGTTTTCGTGTGCTCAGTTTGTTATTACGCGATCCCTGTATATGATTCGTTTAGCCGAATGATTACATGCGTAAGAGTGTTCTCAATATAAATAGTAGGAGAAAGAATTCTTAGCGCGCGAGCGATGTAAACTATGTTTGTGACCTTTGAATTGGTCAATAATATTATCGCCACCTAGCGTCTTGGGCCAAGTGGCAACTAGAGTTTGCGCCACAGTCAGTATCCGTTTCTAAATCTTTGTAATGGTTTCTACTAGGTTTTGTGGATGACGCTGCTTCCCAGTACTAAATTTTTTGGTTGGTAACTGGAACTAACGCGCCCGTTACTCACTGCAGTTGCTAAAGGGGAATAACATGGGACAAACAGTTACTAACCTAAACTTAGTAAGCACTACGACCTTTTTTCTAAGAGTACTGGGGTAAAACTTGCTTTATTTCACTGATGATGTGTTTATAAGCTGGTTTTCAAAAGCGACGAGATGTTAATTTTATTGGTCGAACCAATAGAATCTACCCTGCACGCCCCATCGAAGAATTGATGGCTAAAATAAGCCACCTGGTCATATTTCGGTATAGCACAACCTTCAATAGACGGCGCCTTCTCCGCAATGCGCCTCCATTATATTGCAAGTACCTCGGCGGGTATCATAACATACTTCTTCAGGAAACCGACTAAAAGTCAAATAGAGTATAGAATCAAGATGGGGCTAGATAAATTGTATATTGAAAGATGATTCATACTATCAGTTACGCTTGTTTTTACGCCGCATGTTGGCATTGTGGTAAGCAGCAAATGTATAAACAGTCTTACTTTAAATGCGGATTGTTCAGCAAACTGACTAAATGAACATAGTGGTCAAGTGTGCTGATATAGACAGCAAAATATTCATATTGTAAGTACTTTGTTTCTAAACGCCATATGTGATCAGAGTCTTACTTGTGTTTCATAATTTCTTTGATTATTCATTAGCAGCCGGGAACAGTTAGAAGATAGCTAACTTATTTCTTGAAGTTCTTTTGACATGTGAAACCACTAAGACCAAGTTAGAAAAACTCGATGTCTGTACGCATTTCCCTGTTCTGAACAACCATGATAATGTATATGGGAGTTAAGAACGGAATTGATTTTTTCCTATTTTGGGACTCCATCGTAACTTTCTTGGGGCGGTCAGTCATTTGAACTGAGAATTATATGCTCGATTGCCTTTGAATTTGTTACCTAATGTTTTGTTTTTGTATTGCACTGTCCGGCTGAAGTGCGTCCACTTAACCGTTTGTTCCAGAACAAGAACTGATACCCGAGGGACAGAAAAAAGCGCGAGGTTCATACACGCTGTTTTTGTGTTTGAAGCATCAAGCCCAAGTAAACATAAACTGACAGATGTTTCCTACTAGATGAAAGATAAATGTTTATCCTGAAGACTGGGTGATGGTGTAAAGAGTGAGTTTAATAGAATGCCTTTATATAATCTTGGCCATTGTGGCGATGGTTGCATAAGGATGACGTGATGCTTTGAAAGGTGATGTAAGAGGGGTGCGGGCAACGACCGTCCGTTTTCCTCTCCCATATACTCGCACAACATCATCCTGTCTCCGCGACATTTGGTCTTGAATGTAAGCAATATTGAGCTTGGTTAGTCCGAACGATCCGGTAACACTGTGCGGCTGTTTACGTTTCATTAGGACGAGCCGGTTCTGGGCGGTTCGGAGGGTGCATTTGTGGTCGCCACTGTACTTGGCGCTTTGTTTCCTTCGTTGCATTGTGTTTTGATCTATACGAAGCGATATATATAGGAAACTTCAAGCGAGAAACGCATCTAATCTCTAAGCTGTCGTACGTGTTTTCGATTCCGGCGTTGCAGGCTACGCGCACCAAAGCAAGAGTATGTGTTTCAAAGAATCTTAGCATTTGTATTTTGTCTCTTATCTTGATAGATATACATGTCCATTAACTCTACCGCTTGGGCGGCAACAGTGGTTACCTACAGGCTTGCCGGGCCGGCCACGCGTATTCTTTCAACGGGTGTTATCGACGGAACTACACTCTAATAAAAGGGTATCATTTTACCCCTTTTTGTCCCATAAAATGCACCCCAAAAATTCAGTTCGACGTAGAGCGCACTATATTCAAACAGAGGGCCCCAAATTTTACGAAAGGCTTGATAACGGTGCGATATAACTTATTAAATAGCTAAATTACGTATCAAAGACCGCAGAAAGAAAACACTCGGTTTTTGCAGTAAAGCCGAGAAAACACCGATTATTTTTTTGTTGTAGTCAGTAACACGTATCTTAGCTATCTTAATAAGTTGTACCACACGGTTATCAAGCCTCTCGTGAAAGTTAGTGCCGTCAGATCGACGTCAGTGCGCTGTACTTCGAACTAAAGTTTGGGGTGTCTTTATGGAACAAAGGGTGTACAAATACACCCTTTTTTGAGAGTGCACATCTAAAACAATGCGGATTATCACCCTGAAACCAGATGGCCGACTAAAGTCGCAGAAATAACCATGCCAACTAGGTTGAAGAAAATTGATTTCGGAACATGGTATTACAAGGGTTTGCGTTAGTCCATACGAATTACACACTAAGGGGTCCTAGAGTAGAGCGCAGTTCTCGTTCGTAATGCAAGAAGGATATAAATTTACTCACTGCCTCTTTGTTCTATTGTTCTTTCTAGTTATTGTAAACTATAAAGACTGTCCTAAAGTGTGAAAAAAAGTTAACAACGTATAAATACAATAATTAACCGTAGCCTGTAAATTTATTTTTCAATTCTGATTATGAAAATGACGACAGCGGTCGCCAGAAGTAATAAACGCGAAACGAAATAAAGATTTTGCTAACTTTTTTTAGGAGAACGTCTACACTTGTTTCATGTTATTACCATAAGGTTTCCAACTATTTGTTTTCAGTTCAGCTTAGACTAATCTTTTGGTGTACTGAACGTTACCTCCAATAATGACCTTTTATAAAAAAAATCGATATACCTAAATATAAAATTATTCCATTGCAGTAGAAAACTCCGCACCCTTTGCGCATCCTCTAACAAATTGGCATTTCCGAGATCTGACTTTAGTCTGCTTAAGCGTACATGTATATTTTTTGTGTGAAAGAAATATCTGAAGAAAAGCAAGAAAGTTGGCTACGAAATTACCACTTATCTCTTAATACCTTTGCGGTAAGAAGTTTGATGCTCTCAGAGGCGCCCATTTTACAATCATTTGACATATCTTAGACAAACTCAATATTATATTTTTGCCACATGGTCGCTTCTAAAGCTAAATTGATAAATCTAAAATTTTTAACGTCCTATGTCTAGTTTTATTTTCTTACATTAGTGTAATTTACTACGCACGTTGAAGAACTCGGGCTAACAGTGGTACTGCAGTGGCTAAATTTCTCATCTACGACTGAGACAAAAGAGGCCCATTGGGACTGACTACCTTCTGGCTGTCGATGCATACACACAACAGAATTAGTATCGTGCAGTTATCAGGTTAATGAATGGGAACATGCGAGCGCTTTTCCGTTTCAATAAAAAGAAAATCTAAAAAATTTTAGTCATCTTAGAAAACTATGTTGCATGAGCTCTCCATCAATTATGTAATAAAAATGATCGAACAATTTAATGACTCCTTAAATATGTTAATGCTGTGATTAAAAATACGGTTTAAAATTCCCGTTTTCGGGATCACAAGCATAGCGATAGAGATGCACTTTCGCAGGCGAAACTTTTCTCGGCAGGCACGCCGCGCTGCCGGTGTGCCTACCGTGAAACGGTGATTAAAGCCGTCGCGGCATCCCTGATACCTCGCATAGCCCTCTCCCTATACCGTTCTTTCTGTGCCGAGTAACATGCGCTCGTCTTTTCCCTCTCATAGATATTATAACTCTACTCATAATTTACATGGTTCGCGTCTTTAAGGAAGATGAACCCTCTAGCAAAAATATAAATCTTATTTTTAATTCGGTTGGTCTCTTAACTGTAGCATGTTGATTTTGCCATAATCACTGACAACGTAAGAAAACAGGCCGCCGCTTGTTATGCACAGGACTCTTCACTCTTTATTCGTTCTTTATTGGCTGCGGATAAGAAACAAAAAGAAGACGCACAAAGATCGCAACGCAATGCGGAGAAAGTCGTCTGCTTGTAGCACATGAGTTGCGGTGATGTCAGAACGATGCCGAGCTCTGATTGGCTTTGATTGAAAGGATAGCGGGCAGACCTCAGTGCCAGACGCCTTTAGCTCTACCCACTGGGTTTTTATTTTTTTCAATCAGCCAATAAGAGTTTGGCGTTCTGACATCATCGCGACCCTTGTAAAAAAGCAGACGAACTTGCGCTCCGCATTCCTTTGTGAAGCGGTAATTGTGAATACATTGAAGCAGTACATTGAACCCTAATAAAGTGATAAAGAGTGTGAACGGGGCTAACGGGTCTTGTAATTATTATACCCTCGAACACGGCTTTGCCTTTATTAAAATCATGCCTCGACAGAAGAATGGCTATCGCCGGTCCAAACTGTCAGCTGCATTATTAAATCGTTCGGAGCCATGTATGTATATAGCATACTTCACTACACGTGATATGATGAAAGTTTCATGCTCCAATACTTCTTGCTCCTCCGTTGCTGTGATTTATCGCAATGTGCTGCGATGACACGCCCCATTGCTCCGCTTCCTTTGACACAAATGGAAAGCCCAGATCAGTGGAGTTTTCAATATTCGCCACCCAAGAAGAAAGTCCGACTGAATAAGGCATTGATTATTGTGATTTTGTTTATTATATTGTTGTAAACCGTTTATTAAAAGAATCGTAACAAATTACAAGCATAAATAACTAAAATGAAATGTGTATCGGGAATGTTAAGTGCGACGATAATCGTAAATAAAACCTACCGCATTAAAAAAAAAAGAGCATGCTAGGCGATATATTATCTTCCCTATAATTAATGAAAGACGCAGAGCCATTCAACAAACGATCTGCTCGTGGCCCCGGCGTCCTCGTCGTCTTCGGGTTACAAGCGGCGACTCGGTGACAGAATAACCAAAAATGTAGCGAGAAAACAGGTCTGGAGACAAATCGCCAGAAAATTCCTACGCTGATGCGAACGCCAACGTTCACGGCATTAATCACGAGCTGCCTGAAATGTTATGGGCGAAATTTTCCGTTAAAATGGCTTCAGCGATGACGTGCCTTCATGAGGATATAAATATTATATACATAAAAAAACGCATGTGTCATTTTATGTTTTTTAATAAAAACAAGACGTCAAATATGTTTAGATATAAAATACTTGCAAAGACGCCACATACAAAAAAAATCGATTTCAGTATTTTAATTTTTATTTATAGTGTTTAACCACGCGGTTGGTTATTCAGTACAAAATATGTGGACATTCTATTGTTAGCCGGATGCGCTTAAGTGTACCGGCTTAAGTTGTAGTTGTTAAAATAAAGCTTTCTTTATAACTTGACTTGAGAAAAGTTGTATTGAAGTCGACAGTCGGCGATCGATAGTGCTTTCATCTAGCGGGTGGGGAACTACTAAAAAATTTAAAAAAAATGATCGCTTATAGTTGTTCTTTTAATCGCAGTGGTACTTCTTAAGGATCTCTTATAAGTCATGCCATCGCAATGCCTGCAAGGTTTCCGCAAATTACTTTTAAAGCTTCAACACTCGGCCAAAAAGATTCTGACGGAGTGCTGACAAATTGTGTTACATGTGAAACGTTCAGGTATTGGTCAGGGACGTTATACCCAGCTTGGCGCCGTCGCTCACGGAGCTAATCAGGTAACATAATACCTGGTATACAAACCCGATAGCAGTTCCTACAATAAAAACCTAAAACTAAACATTTTCTTTTTATGTTTTTCTTCATTCTCATCGCATACCACTCCAGTCACGTTGGCTCTCTTATTAGCGAATCAGCATCGAGCTTCGCGGTCTTCATCCTTATCTCGCCTTCACTGTTGGGCTTCATCGAAATCTGAATACACGCCTGACTCGAAAAATAAATTTCCACATTAAAAGCCGAACTAAAAAATGGTTCTGTCGCAAGGTAGATACATTCTCCTTGCCAACATTCACATTTCCCCCTCCCACTGCTATCTTGACGGTGGAGACACCTTTTGTTGCAGCATTTTGGCACTGAATAAGTTCGGAATAAGCCAAGATAAGAGCTCGGTTTATCCACTCCTTAGATAAATTGTCAAAAGGAGTCTCCGTCAACCAAGATAGCAGTGGAAGATGTGGAAATGGGAAGGGTGCCAAGGTGGATTTTACCACTCCGCGGAAAACGTTTTGTAGGTAGGGCTTCAAAAACAGGAAGAGCTACTGCAGAAGTTATCACAAACGTGACAATATTGGTTAAAAAAAAGTTATATTTAGTGTTTTAGTTCCTAAAACAACATTGTAACAAAACAAAATATCTATCTATCGGGGGTATATGAAGCGTCTTGCCACTCTGCTGATTATTCAAAAAAATCATTTTCAAGTTCACCGATTTGCAATTAGAAAATAAATGTTGGAAGCCAGCTACTATCGTTTATGAATTCGTTGTTATATCGTTTAACAACATATTAAAATACCCCAAAACAATATCGCTTTATGCCGTGGATAGAAACGTAAAACAAGGATGAGTAATTTGTATGCCTATTAAAAGTGAACAAAAGAGAAACACGAATTAGATGGACAGACCGACGTGGAACCAGAATGATTAGTCTTGGCGTGACTGCGTCCACTTTTAACCGCCCTTCCCAGGTCGTATTCCAGAGGCAGCGTGTTCGCGTGTTCGCTCGGCCCCGCACAGTCCACAATCGTCGGGGATTGGGCACCACCAATCGCGTCGAGGCATCCAGCCTGCGGCTGTTCCCAAATTAATTATCCCTCGAAGTCAGCGAGGTCCAGGATAACTCGTCTATACTCCCTCCTTCCTAAGCTGACATTGTGTGGGGAGCTACGGGCTCGCCGGGCCAACCAGTCTCTTCCTTTTGATCACCTGATCCCGGTCTCTGCACGAGGGTATGGGCAGAAGTTCGATCACGCGGCAGGAGAGAGACTTAGGACTGGGCACGTAGCTCCATCTTCGTTGTCAGCTTAATTCTGAACAGAGTATAGGGCGAGGCCATGGCCGCAGGAGCGAGTCTAAGGAGATGGGAAAGCAGCGAGGGTGGGCGGGGAGCGGGATTCTCGCTTAATGAGATCCGATAAAAAGGAGCGGGACGGGGAGGGGGCAGGAGGACGTGGACACGGGTTTTCAATCCAGGGATTACAGTCGGGAAGGAGCAGCCAGTGCTCCTTTCGCTTTGTGATGCCGCAAGCGGTATCTGGTCGAGCATCGACAGACCCTAATTCGAAACTGCCTTTCAATAACGGCTTGGTGCCTTAGAGCTCGCGGACAATACGGGACAGTGCTTGTTGCTCATAAGCAGGGTGAAGCTCTTGCGAGAGCTTCATCCTCAAGCCCCTCGGTGTGTTTGCGTTTGTCTTCATACTAGCGTCCAATGTGCACTCTAAGAAAAAATGGAGGAAAAAGGTAGCGGACGGCGCGTCTTCCTCCCTCCTACTGGCGCGCCCCCCAAGCGGACACGAGAAAAAGGGAGGAACGAAACGTTTTTCGCCTTCTCCATGCCGACAAGCGGAGAAAGCTTTCGCCCTCCCGACTTATATTCGCATCGGTTTCGTTTTTCGACCACGTCGCGCACGTTGTTTAAGAAAAAGTTGTGGAGTTGATTGAGCTTCAGCGGCAACGGAAGCCGCCGTTAATTCCGTCTTCTAGTCCAAACGTGCAGAACATTTCGGTTGCGATCGATGTTTTTATCACTAATTTTATCAAACAGAGCAAACGACGCCGCTAAAAACAGCGGAAGTTCCGGAGCAGTGCCAGCAGAGCTGGCCGTACACTGGGTAAAGATCGCCGTCTCCGGATCGCGCAACCCACGCCGGCCCACGCCCAGGAACTACAGTATCGGAACCACGCGTATCAGTGCCGACGCTTTCGACGTTGTGGAAATCGCCGGACTGCGTCCTCCGGACCGGCAGGTTTTGCTGCCGGCTGCCTGGGTGCCTTCCGTGCTGAGTTTGGCCCTGTTTTCCGGACGCCCAGTACCAACCGGCAATCAACGTGGCTTCGTATTTCTGCGTGTCAGGAACATGGTAGCAACATCGTGATGGCAGTGTTGTGTGTTGAATATCAAGACTGGAAATTATCGCCGATAACGTGACCGTGTGTTCGCGTATCGGTGGTGTAACAACAAGATGAGATGACGTAAACTTCGTCGGGCCGTGACCGGAGGGGCGCGAAAAGGTGTCGCAGGTTGACATTCCGCTTCGCATTAAAGAGCGCTGACCACCGCCAGAATTAGGTGCAATCGGTCGGCGTGCGGATAGTCATGTTGGAACGCTGGTCTGAAACAGCGAGCTCCCATCGTACCGTGGCCAATGTGACTGTCGGCTGTCTTCTCCCTGAAAGCGATTGCGCTCAGTGGAAAAGCGACTGATAAGTACGAAATTATGACGGAAAGCAACTTATATATGCAGTGTGGAATTTCAGCATTAAAAAAGAATGATACGTAAAATCGAAAAAAAGAGCTACCCTTTATTTTGCTGGTTAAATATACCGGCAGTTCCCGGAGAAACTGCCCTCCGAACGGCGCGCTGGGATGAGCGCGCAGAAGTTTTCGAGCTCGCCGCGGTGTAGCTCCGTACATAACACCCGCCGCCGAGTCGCGGCTTTGACTGTGTCTGTCGAGTCGAACAAGCGATTTCTCTGCCCGTGACATCACTCGCAGCCGAGTGAATATCCGCCTCTGCGGTATTCAGGCAACGACGGCAATTGAAGCCGTGCGCGAACAGCAAAGCCACCGGCTACTACGACGTGCCGCGCGGGAACAAACTGCGGCACGGAGCCGCATTGGAGCGGCTGGATTTATTGGCTTTCAAATAGTTACGGCATGATCGAGCGTTTTACTTCTTAATAAAGAGATTTCATCCCCTGAGCCGTTCGAAAATATTTCCTCAGTGGTATTGCCACGTTGCTGGAAGAGTCAACATGCTGGGAATATTTTTTATTAGCATACAGAGCCACCGAAAAGTTCCGTTCGTTCAAAACGACCAGTATAAAGACGGAAACGCAGAGCTCTTGTGTAATGTTCGAGGTTAGTGTGCCGGGTTGGCGTTGACCGTTTGTTTGTGCAATGCGCGTGCATGCCAATGTATGTTCACCTGATGCTTTCGCCAGTGTCGCTGTAGTGTGTATATAGTAGAGGTGCCGAGATGCGCGAAGATAGCCTGGGGAAAATAAAAATTATTTTTTGTAGAACACGAATTAGGCGGTACCCAGCGCCACCTAGCTGAGCTACTTGCCCATTTACTTCTGCTTTGACTCGGCCACATCTCGGTGGCAAGCGATTTAACCTTCTTTCTACGCTACGCGGTAAACGGCGGCTTCGAGTTTGTTCTTTTGCGAGCGGCTTTTGGTTTCGCGGATTGGCTTGCCATTCACTCCGTGATGTGCTGGTTGGCGAAGGAATTGTGACTCGAGGAACAGCAAAAGGTAGGAACGATGAAGTGCGCGAAGCCACTGGGTATCGGTTGTCTCCGTTTGACATCGCAGTGCTGGGGGCGAGAAGACTAAGTAGCTGCTTTCGAAACGCCAGTTTCAGAACCTGCGGGGGAACCTGGCTTCGGAAATAAACACAGTTGGCGGAAAAGCTTCCTGTGTTACGCTTTTGTTTGCTGACTCCTTTCGTCCCGTAACAAGAGACGACGTAGCGTCCCTCGGGTTAAGCCGTATTCGTAGGCTCGATTTGCTCCGATTCCAGGGCCGCCATAATGAGATGCAGGCGACGTGAGAGACTGGTTGCTCCCTACGTCGAGGGACGAAGGTGCTCCTCTCTAGCGAAGGAACAGCGGTTCAGACCGTTCCTCCCTAAGGAGGACTATCCATACCTTTTTTTCTAAGAAGTGTGCCGAGTGCGACGGAGCCCGTGTCGTAGGGCGGCCTCTGAAAGCAAACGGCTTAGCGCAACGGTAAAAAAACGTCACTTTCGAAGCGAATGGTTGCGGAGCACCCGCTCATGGCACGTGTCTTGCGCGTTTCCAGAACAATGGTTGGCGGTACTTGTAAGCGTGATTCTATCAAGGGACTTCATCCTTCCACTAGGCGCCTACTAGTGAGCTGATAATTGATGGTGATATATTCTAATCCCTCGATGGCTTAGCACATTTAGCTAGCTCTTATTAAATTTTGGCGCTTCCCCGAGTTCATCTTTATATGATAGAAGTTTTTATTCCCATATGAGTTCAAATCCAACTGCGAACTCGCTCTTTTTGTTTATTTAATAGTCAGAAATGGCGATGCTACTTTTATCTTTAAATAACACGCCAGATGATGTAGACTAAATACAGGCGGCGTCTTATATGTTTTCCATGAGCACACACTTGCCATGCTTAACTATCAACCGGAATATTTCTGCAGAGAAGTAAACTTGCCAGAGTTTTCGTTATATATTAACGGGACCTCGCAACAATGTTAATAACTGCCGGTTTATTTCAGTATTGCGTTTATTCTCCAAAATCATGGAACAATAATTAACGCGACTTTAACGGTTATCAATTTGGCTATACCTAGCTGCCGACAAAGCGGAAATTGAATGTAATAAACGTTTATTTCTTAAGCCCTCATTGCTGTTCGGTGAGGCATAAAAAAAATAGACAAATTCCGCTTCCATTCAATGCATCCTCGGACTCCGTTTCTTGATTTATTCGCAATGTTTCTGGAAGTTATCTATCAATTGTAATGTTGGGGCGACAAGAGTTAGGCTGCGATTTTTCGAAAATCATAAGAAAGATATTACATAAACATATCCAACCATAAAAGTCAATGACAAAAAACAAAAACGGGAACGGCAGCAAAGGGTTTAATAGACGCTTATTACGCAGGTTTTCTGTTCAAAATCTAAAAATAATGATTTAAACGTTCGTTTTTTATCATAAAGCAGCGCGAAAAGGAATGAACTACAGTTTTATTTTTTTCAATATTTATTTTATATGTACACTTCTAATGAATTTCTCCCCAAACGACTCCTCCGTACTGCAATATGGGTCTGACAATATAAGGTTTTTCTCATAGGTTCTTATAATCGCCTTTACTCCTAATTTTTTTTTTTTAGATTCATTTTATAAGTGCGAGTCTCAATCAGCACCTCATCTGAAGAAACAGTTGTATTACCTCTGACTTTCCGTTTGGATGCCGGATCCCTAAACTTAGATATATCGTGATAAACTCGTTTTTTTATCGTTCTTATTTGGGGTGCATTCGTCAGGTGAAAAAAGAGTTTTCGCCAAAATGCCCAGTTCGATTTATATTATTCTTTATTCCTTGTTTTTGCTTGAAGACAAATTTACGGTGTACTCACGACAGACCATTCCTTCCGAATGTCAGCGCGTTTAGAAGTCTGGATTACAGTGCAGTTATTATTTGGTCTTAAATGATTACTCGAACACTTTGTTCCATCTTTCCTTTTTATAATACATTCTAAGAATTTGTTTTCAACGTACAGTCTTCTATACTTATTTGGGAGTAAACACGTTTAGGAACCGGTAGGTAGGCATTGCTGTCTTTAAGAGTGAATACCATTTGAGTTCATGGCACGGCAGACACAAGAAAAAAAGGTCTCAAGTTTATGATTCCAAAGTTTATATTCAACATACAGCCATACACTGGGCCGTGGCTAACACTTCACTTTATGTAGTTTCTTCCAATATAAGTTAGACAGGAGACGCTCCGCCTGCATAGAAAAAGGTTGCTATGCCAGTAACCCGGTTTTAAAATAGCATTCAGCGGCAGGTGTTAAAATTAAAGAAAACTTGTGAGTATTCGACTCGGGTGGAAAGCGATTCACTAAGCATGACCCGTGGCGTTACCTTTATGGCACGAACTAGCTTCTGAGGACCACAGCTCTGCTTGCTTCTTTGTTATTTTCTTATGACGGTACAGGTTTGCGCCTCGTTGCCGAGCATCCTAGCATCTTTGAAATCGAAAAAAGACAGATGTTAAACTTGCCTTAATCATTATGATAAACCCGGGTAGCAAAGAATGTGTCGCGCGTGGGGTGTGAGGTGTTACGATTAGCTACGCTTTGTTACGGGAAGCCTCGGGTGTTTCCGGATGCGGTGCACATGCTGCGCATTCTTGTGACACCCCGGTTCATCAAATCAATCGAGACAAGTTTAAACTTTTCTTTAAGAGTAGGGTGTGTCAACAGCGTGTTTTAGTGGGAAGTTTTGCCATGGTTTTGGTCGTTTGGCGGGTACGTTTATGGCTTTGAAGTCTTTGGGCATTTCGGATTGCAAGGAGCCTTTTCCGGTAAGTGAAGTAATCGCTAGGTGAGAAGGCATATCCCGCTCCTTACTCTATATTGGCTTTTGTCTAAAGTTTTGATTTCACGCTCCCGCTGCGAGATCTTTTTGAATACGTGATGATTCACCCCCTCCCCCCATGATGTATTAAGTTCACGTGGAGTGCTGCGGCTCGCCTAGAACCAGCTACGCGCGCGGACGGTGCACGACAGAAACGCACGACAGCAGACGACAAAAAATTATGGTGCTGCCGTCTCGTCGCGGACGCGACGCTTTGACCACACACCAGAAAACGGCCGCCGCTGGCAGAGACAGATGTGACACCTCCTGTTTTCGCCACCGTCAAATTCGCTTCAGTGTAGTAGCGATCTTTTCGCGGGTGTAAACGCACCATAATAATGACTCGGCGCTTGCGGTACCCCTGCGGTCTAAGTATGGTGGACTAAGTATAACATGCGGGTGACGGTCGCCTGCGTACAAAATATGGCGGACCAAGCAGGCATCGGCAACAACGGTCGTTTGCTGTCTACGTATGCCGGACGAAGTATAACTGAACTCGGACGGTCGCCTGCGGACTGAGTACCTTAACGAAGTATTCGAATTCACTGGTCGTTTTGGATCGCGCTGAGATTGACCTTTCTGGAGCGCGGCTATTTCACTAGGCGATCGGGATCGAGACGGACGTGTTCCACTGGTCGTTTTGGATCAGCTCCCGCTCCAGATCTCGATCCGGATCCGAGAAAAGTCGCTCCGTCGATTTCGGCGGATACGACCGGAAGCCAGCCTGGCCGAGCCTCGGCGCGCACACGTGAATTCCCTTCTCGGCGGCCATCTCGCCTCGGAAGAATTCGTAATGGCCACTCGCGAAATACCGCCCGCCTTACTGCTGCTGCTGCTTGATGACAGTTCGTCGTCACGTTTGATCCAACAGTTCCAGCAGCAGCGGTTCGAGTAGCAGCGACGACGGGAATTGCTTGTATGTCTCACATCAACTCGGCTGCCTTTTCGGATCTCCGCAGAAGAGGCCGAAAATCGAGATGTACTTGGATACCCTTCACGAGAATTCCGATGAAGAGGCAAGTGGGCTATGCGGCTACGCTGATGATCAGCACTCATCGGCACGCACATTTCACGTCATGATTAACTTCTCTCGTACGCTGAGCACATGGTGTTAGCCCCGCGAGTGCAAAACTTGTGCTTCGAGATTCGGAACCGCGGGAAGGGGACGGGAAGGGTGACGGGAAGGCATCCGCCGACCCGGGAGGGCTAGTCATGTTTCACAGGGGATCCGGAGGCGGACCGACTACGTTTGGATCGCGTGCTCCATTTCGGTTCTGGTCGACTGATCCCGGCGCGCTCAAGAAGTACCTGTGCAATTCGCCATTAGTAAGCTAATAGAAGTACGACCCACCTTAGATGGTCGCCTGCGTACTACGTATGGTGGAGCAAGTACGTTAGACGGAGTATCTCTCGCCGCGGACAGTCCCGTGTTACCGCAGGCGACAGTCGGCAGCAAGTCATATTTCGTCCAGTTGCTTCTTTTTCATCTCCAACTCGTGGTATCGAGCAAATATTCCAGACTGCGGATCGCATGGTTCGGTGCTTGATTCCTCCAGAGCTTCATGGTGAATTTTTCTGGTTGTGATTATACTGTGGTACATTATGATTATGCATGAATAACTAGAACTAAATATGCCCTATATATGCTTTGGCCGATTACGCATTTCATTCTACGGATTATGCATACTTTGTGTTAACTTGGCCTGCGTGTAACTTTTTCGTCACACTCGAGGGATACACTTTTTTTTTTTTGTAAAATCCGACCATTAAACAGGTTTCGTGTTAAAAAGAAAACAATGTCACGTTATTCAGGCGAATGTTCAATGTGTTTCCATTGGCGACGCCAGATAAATTGTGCGCTTTTATTCAGGCACAATTTTATTATCACAAGTAGCCCGAATAAGGCGGTTCAAGAGCCACAAGAAAACCAATTAACTTTGGAGTTACCAGGCCTATATGCGTGTGGTGCGAGGAAAAGTGAGTTAGGCTTAGTAATGCATACCTCCAATGTAGCGCTGAGTGACAGAGAGTTTAGATCATTCCTACTGCGCGTTTTTGTGTGGCCATCATGTATAATGCCACACGCATGACCGCGAAGGAACGCTTCTCCGCACATCTAGAAGATTCTTGTTTACTCCAACTCCGATTGTAAAAGATAAGGAGACCAGAATGACCTTGTCCAGTCATTCCCGTCCTAGCTCACTCCCGAACATTCTAGGTCGAACATTCGAGATGCCGAGTTCAGTAAGTAAGGAGCTGGCCGTGACAGAGCTGATTCAGTCTCTCCCGACGAAGACACACTCTTCCGGCAGCTCCAGACTATGCGCTTCCGCCGACTCCGACGCCAGCGTCGCTCTGAAGTTATCCTCATCTACCACTTTCGTTTGTTTGTTTATTTTGGGAAGAAGCTCGCCCGATTAAATGTTTACTTCCTTTTGTTATTCATCATTTCTTCGCCTTCATCCGTTACACTAGTATGCGAAAAGGTGACATCTGGCCAAAATACGTCCACTAACATCACGCGATCCCGTGACTTTAATCATTAAACAATAAATATGAGAACTAATTTATGTCAGTAAGTATTGGGCTTTAAATACTAAATATTTACATGCACCTACGACCACATTCTGCATAACCGCACCAGATTGAATAAAATAAGCTGAAAAAAGGTAGTCTATATGCAGACTCCACAATATACATTGGTAAATACATAATTTCTACCCTTCTTACTTACATGTAGGATACGCACAGAAGATGCAAGTACTAAGGGGGTGCCGATTTTATGTAAGGATTTGCATCTTGTCACTTTTACGTTGTTTATCGTGTTCCAGAGGATAGAGAAAACACCTCCTTCATTAAAAATGTCACGATTCCGCTGCGTAATCGCAAAGCAAAAGTCGAGCTTTTGCCCCCACCTGAAGCTCCCAGTGGTAGCCGAAGGAACTACGGCGAAAAGATTACGTGACCTCGCTCGGCTCTAAGCTGCAGCCTAACGCCCGCTAATGTCAGCGGAGAGGGAGAGAAGCGTCCGCCGAGATAGCACACGGGAAGCTACACGGCACTCCGAATGACGTCACTGGGAGTGCGGCCAGGTGTGACCCTGAAGGCTGGGAGTGAGTTGAGGGGTGCCCGAAATGCCAATATTTATCCTTTTTTTGCGCAGCAACTAGGACACGCAGGCGAAATCGGTTTTCTGTTCTTTACTTTCGAAGTGTCAGAGGGCAACTTCCACAAATCTTCGACCGAAGTCCGGAAATCGTTGCACCCCCTTTAAATGTACGTGGTATGCTATACGTCCATGAAATGAAATAAAGTCGTTTTATGACAATTCATGACAAAAAAAAATTACGCTTTCTACGGGTTATATCTGAAAAGGTATATTACAAAAACAAGGCCGAGCATCAAATTTAATTGTAAAATCTTTTATTAAAAAAATTGCATAAAATGTTTTATGCTTCTTGCATATGACATTTTGAGATATCGTACATATTAAGAATAAGTAGCGTGTGTATGTGTGTGTGCGCGCGCGAGCGCGTTGTGTTTGTGTGTGTGTGCGCGTGTGTATGTGTGAGTGCATGCGCGTGTGCGTGTGCGTGTGCGTGCGTGTGTTGTGTGCGCGCACGCGCGCGCGCGTCTGTGTGTCTGTGTTTAGTGCATGCTCAACAGTTTAGTTGCATTTAAATAATAAACAATTGTAGCTTAATTACATGACTGGCAGTTACATTTACTAGCAAAATGATGCCCATAGTTCCCAGCTAGCATGCAGACAGTCATCCGATAATTTGGCGTTCTACAAAGTCTACAGATAAGTGGTACTGCCATCTGCTTTATGTTGGTGAGCACGCTATATTCGCATATTCGTTGAATGAGCGGTGACTACTATTGTAGATGAAGAAATTGTATATGTTTTATAATTTGCTCAGTTGACCATAGAAGCAACTTTAATAAACGCATGGCAATATTTGCGGGAACAGATTCCGTAAATAGTTTCCAGATAAGAAATGCCAAACTCTAATTGAGAAAAAAAAAGCCGCTTATGGTTTGCGCGTTGCAGTTTCGCCACCAATTTGCTACACCACTATTCTCCTTTCAGTTCTAAAAAAAAACAAAATCTAGAGCTATGTAACGCGAGCTGTCAATACAATAAAGAATTCTTAACAAAAACAACTATTTTTAAAAGAAATATTATTTTGTTCGAAAAAGCGTCGGCTTAATGGTGAAATTAGCTTATAATCAAACATTTGAAGGAAGTTATTTTTTTCGTATCAACAAGAGCCGTAAATACAACGCGACCAGTGACAAGAGCGACGCCATTTCGACGCCAGATATATTCTCATCGCAGTAAGCAAGGATTGTTTAAACGCATGTTTGAACCCGCTGTACGAAGAGTTTTCCTTTTTTGTTTCTGCTTTTCATTCTTATTGCCTTCCCCACCATTCTAAGAGAGTAACCTTATCCGGAGAGAGTGCCACCTACGCTAACACTCACTCTTAAGGCTGAACTCAATCGAGTGAATATGTAGCGAATAACCGCAAAACTTCACTGGGTGCCATGTTTGCTTTTCGCGCTGCTCAACGGGCACTGTTCCGAGGTTGCAACGACAAGCGAACGCCGCGGGGCAACATTTGTTCGCTTGCACGCAGCTCGCTCTAATGAGCCCAGCCGTTACGCACCGAGCAAGAAAACTCAGTCTCGTGAACTCAGTTGAAGTTATCTCGCGTGTCTGGATGGATAACCAGTTCGTCTCTCTAACTGTGAACGTTCAGCATTTCCGTAAACGCTCGTCTGCTTTACGTTGATTGAACGTCTACGCGAATCTACATTTTAAATAAGACATTACGTTTCATTTTCATATCTCACACGGATATCTACACAGCGCGCTTTATGTATTTGGAAGAAACATAGCGAATATAAATTATAAAACAACTCGCATTCATAAAATTAGACAAAAGTCAGAGGTACGCAGTGTATGGAAACATTCGCAAACACTTACATTCTTGTTTGTTAAGGTTAGATGGCAAAATGGTGGTCTCCTTACATTTTTGAAAACATTACTGACTTTTTTTAAATTTATTTTCTCTCTTAAACGTGAAAGTATATGGAATAAAATAATATTAGTGCACACACTACGATTTCGCAGTAAACATTTTAAATACCAATGGATGCTCCGAAGATTTGATTACAAATCGAAGCCCTTTTGGCTAATTGGCTGGTCCTACAGCAGGGTTATATTTAGTTAAGTTTTATCTCGCGTCCACCAAAAGTTTTGTAGAAGAAAGGTTATTCTCATATATGTATATCTCCTATCCGGGTACCTAACTTGTTTGAATTCTTTGTCTTAAAGAAAGTAGCCAAAACGAATAGCTAAATCTAAAACGAGTAAAATGAGTTCTAAATGAAGTAACGAGAAAGTCAATACTAGTGGTTTAAGTGGCGTGTTTGTTTGTACCATAGTAACGAGCAACCTAACATGATCATTAGCAGCCGAGAGGGATGCGAAGAAAGTATTGCATACCTTCACTAACCCGTGCATGGCTGCCCAGAACTATATTGTACAGTAAATTGCAGGGTACGACGCTGCAGCATTTGTTACCATTATGAAATAACCTTCCAGGCCATTGTCAATCGGCCAAGAGAGTTTAGCTCGCTCATACCACGGTGGTGTACTTTTAAGCGGCCACTTCCAAAGCTGTATTTCGCCCGCAGCTATACAACGGAATATGGGCCACTGCAAACGTCACCGTGTCCTTGGCGTTAGTGTCGCCAAAATTGCAGCAAGAGGAGTACTGCCAACGCTCACGTCAAAACCGCTTATCTTGTCTTCAGGCGATTCCACTGCAAAGCGTTTCTTCAGTACAGAAACTGATCGCAAAACACTCTGCAAGCCAGCATCAACCTAGCGCCATATCATAAAATTATACTTTCACTTGCCGAACTTTTGATTGAATTTCTATTTCTGAAACAAAAGGCTCGATGCACACCTAAGCACTTCTTATAAGCTGTGAATGCGAAAGCATGAATGTCACTCTTGAGAGCGTTACGTGAAGTGGCCGCGCCGCGCTCCGGAGTATGCTCGAGTGCGCTCTCTCTGGGAGGCCAAGGTTGGTTTTGCTTTTTATGTTTATACAGCCTTGATGGGGAGATGCGCCTCAACGGTTAATCGGTCTCTTAGCTGTAGATGAGAAATTTAGCCAGTGCGGTACAACCGCTAACCTGGGGTTTTTAACGTGCATCACGCAGTAGTGATCACACGAACGCGTGCCGGTACGAAACTCATCCAGATCGAAACGGGCGGGGGCGGTGGGGAATCGAACCCAGTAGGTTCCCTGCGCAAGCTTTCGCTCCACGCTCCGAGCTGAGACGCGTTAGCCCACTCGGCCACTTCCTCCCCCTTGGGAGGCCAAGGCAGCCAAATTCTCCCTTTTACCGGCGCGCTCAGGCGCGGCTTTATCTGGCGCGGGCATGTAGCGCGATGGGGTGGCTCTCCTTGAAGCTGACGCGCCTCGGCCATTGGGAGCCTTGTTTCTTGTAACTATGACGCGCGCCAGCCAATGGCAGCCCTTTCCATGGGATTTCGGCTTCACTTGAAGAAGTGAATTTATTTGCCATTTGGCTCGGCTTTTTGCGCGGCTTCAAAGCTGGGATGTCTCAGATGGCGACTTCAATTGGCTCCATTGGGAGAAGGGAATTTACCATTTCGCGCGGCTGATGACATTGGCTCGGTCCATGGGACAATTAATGCTTTCGCAATACTCGCAGTGCTCTCGAAACTTTGACATCGCAATCGGCCATTTCATTGTAGTCGCATCGTGCAGCAAACAAATCGGGCTTAAAAGCACAGATTATGCTCCCAATTATGCACCATAATTTATATAGAACAGATGTTTTATTGGGCAACAAGAGCTCATGGCTTTCCGAGCTTTACCTCGCTCATGGCAGGGATTAGCCTGTTACAAAACACAGGGCTTCGAAACCCTGTGGAAACGCACTCATATAATCACACTCAAGTGGACAACGGAAGTGCACATTAACGGCAATAAAAACTGAGAGATAATACCGGGGCCTATTTATGTGCACCGAAGCTATCTCGTAGATAAAATGGGAGGCGAAGGGGAAAAACCATTAAAAATAGCGACAAAGATTTCTTGGGAACATCTGTAAAGACCTAATAATGCTTAGTAGACTTAACATTCGCTCCGGTTAATTGAGACTGCGATGTTGAAATAGGGCTTCAAAGGGAATCTTTTCGCGATAAGCAGCACAGCAAGTTACATTGGAATTGCTCAATCGGTTCAAACACCAACCAGTCCCGAATTCAGGAAATTTGTTCAGAAGCCGATAGCGCGCGCCCAGTGTCAAGGACGGTGTTTTCGTTTTATTACATTATTGTTTCCTCTTAATGTTTCGGTGCTTCATGAACCCCAGACCATTAAATTAGAAACTTTAATGAGCAACATTATATTGCATTAAGTAAGGCATAAAAAAAGAAGCGATGAGATGTATTAGTAAGTTTAGTTTTTGCTGCGGATCCTCAAGCATATGAGTAGCGAGATTAAAGCGAGGCTTTCGACACCATAGATGTTAAACCTTTGTCAACAAAACTCAAGCTTGGCTTCTAAGGTCAGTTTTGAAGCTTCTTATTTGGTACTTTACGCACAGGCTTTAGGTGACAAAAATGAAAAACTGCATAAGCAAGTATTTTAGAGCCGGATGGGGTGAACCCCAGGGCCGCACTTTAGGTCTAACGCTTTTTAATATTTATGTAAACGACTTAGTCGCATTACCTTTGCACTTTAGAATGTTTCAGTTTGCAGAATATTATGTTCCATTACCACCACGCTGCAGCTACAGTCACGCCGTTTCCCTGTTTCATGAGGATATATATGTATATATATATATATATATATATATATATATATATATATATATATATATATATATATATATATATATATATATATATATATATATATATATATATATATATGACTTAAATGGTGTAGAAATAAACTCCTATCAGTGAACACCAATAAAACTTAACTAATGAGTTTGCGGAATCCATATAAACGTATTACACTTACATTAAACATATATCTTCATCAGCATGAACACGAACATATCTGCGGCTGTAGACCATTGTTATATGAACCGACAGCTAAATACTTAGGGGTGCTGCTTATCACCATGTCACTTGGACCGAGCAATTACAATACACTACTAAAAAAACTGCAAGTTCTTACTGCGCATCTATATAAACTAAAAAAACACGTGTGGTGTTAATATCAAACGAATCATATGATAATTAATTATCCGGTATGGAATTATGGTGTATGGGAACTTTTTCAGTTACAGTAATCAGGGGATTATTATAATTAAAAAACATATTGTAAAAAAACACTTTTTTATGGCTCAGTTTACGACAGCTTAGAACACACAAAACGATAGCGCTGGATATACTATCATTCAAAGAATTTCATAATTGTATGACATTAACAATTACTAGAGAAACGATTTGAAATTTGAAGAAGAAAGAGACCTCCGACGCACAGACAAATTTATAATTGCTAAGATATTCACGAAGTACATTAAAACCGAAAGACCAAACTGCCTACTCTCATTATATAACACTTTACGCTAGTAAATGTTTAATTGATCACTCATTCGAGTTGAAAAGAAGAGTGTGCGTGAAGAAATTCTAATGTTCCCACGGCAATCATTATGTCATTTCATTGTAGTCATTCTGTTCTGTTACAATTTAGTATTGTAATACTTTTTTTACTCAGTATTGTATTGATGCATACTTTTTCGTTGTCTCCTGGGTCCCACAAGGACGAATTTTCGCTTTCGTGGGCCAGCACAACACGCAGCTTGTAGTCCATTAAATTGAATAGTTATGATTGTTTTTCTGTTCGCTTCTCAAAGCAAAAACTACAACATATAGCTTTTGATTATAATGCAATTAAATGCAAAGGTGCAAGCGAGCTGGACAAGAATGATGAAAATAATCCCTGGAGAAGGGGAACAAGAGGGACAAAGGACAAACACAAATCTCCAAACAAAGCTAGGTGACTGGAAATTTGTGTTTGTCCTTTGTCCCTCTTTTTCCCCTCCTCCAGGGATTATTTTCAACATATAGCCTTTGTGACCCCAAACGCAATGAACAGAAATGACGGCGTACGTTGCTAAATTTTAAAAGGAAACAAACCCATAGCGAATTTGTAAGCTGTGTCCAGTAAAGCTGGCATCTGAGGAGAAGAGTGAGCAACATGCTGTTATAAACGAACCACGCGGAAATGCTACAAAAATATAAACGGCTTATGTCATCATGAGCCATGTTAATTTCGCTAAACCAAGAAGATGGTTATGAAGATGAAGGTGATTTAAGAAAGATGGAGTGTTAAGTGATTGGATAAAATTATGTAAACTTCGCAGATCGTGAGGCAGGGAGAACCATATTTTTGAACCATATAACTAGATTATTATCTTACCGCAAGACTTATGACATTGTGGAGTATTATAGATAATAATAATAATTTTATTGAACAACAATAAAAACATGTACAAATTAATTTCTATAATTGCGAATTTTAGAGGACGGTTATAACTGACACATATTTAGGCGGGTAGTCTAATGTGTCACGCACAATTTTCAGGTCAGTCTGCGGGCATATTCTGTAGAATAGAATGGTATAATTGAAAGTTTCAGAATAACGTACGCAGACTGATTGGAAAATTATGCGCGAAACTTTAGACTATCCGCATGACTCTGTGTAAGTTCTAACCGTCTTCCAAAATGCTAAATGATAAGAATGTTTACCAAAGTATTTGCCACGGTCTATGAACGTCGTTGGTTTGCCTAGAAAAATCGCAAATACGGAGCATTACGCAACATTACTTACCTTTTTTTTTCCCTTCGCATCTATGACTTCTGAGATTTTGAAAATTTTGCCATCTTATTGCCCTGCATTTGTTTAATGTTTGCTCTAAATTTCGTTCTCCCGATTAGTCGGACATAATTGCGAGAAAGGCTGAGATGGGACCATGGTATTAAACATGAAATATTTTTAAAATCATGCGAAAAAATGGCCCCCTTGGATGCCCGCTTATAGTCTTCCAACCTAAGCCAAACGGTAGATACTAACAGAATTTGCAAGACACATGTTACATTGTGTTTCTGCGTTTGAAGTTTTAAAGCGAGAAATCTTGACAAATGGAGGCTACCGCGTGCCGTGAATGGGGTCAGTACATACCCACGGCTGACAACTGTATTATATTTACAGAGGGTAAATATGCGCGGTGGTGGACAGAAATACGTAAATTGACGGTACAAAGACGGACGGTGGTTTTAAAGTGAGAATTCTAGGTGCGTGTTTATACTAGAGACTTAAAAGTGTGTCTGTATGTATGTCACATATCTTATAACTACATTCTACCAAACTGGCGTGCTCCTTTTTAAAGCAAAATTCACTGAAAAGACGTTTAAAATACCGACACTGTATTCTAACGAGAAGGTATTTGAAGCTTTTAATGAAGTGACCAAGGGGCATGACACGCAAAATTATGTTGTTAAAAAAATAAACACACATCAACTGAATTCTCATTAGGTGCTCAATTATATCAAAACTAATTTTCGGCAGAGGAAATCTTGATATTTCTGTTGCCATTTATAAGCAAACTTTTACCACTTCCATATGACTTTTCCTGTTAATAAAAATCACTTTTGTGCAAAGGTAACCTGCGTTGGCACTTGCTATCCGGGTACGGCTCGCAACGTCAGCCAGTACAGATGAATAAATATATTTGATGAGAATAGAATAGTTTAAACTATTAAAAATTCATGTGCCTAGACAGTGCGAAGCATGCTTTTCGAAAAAAAAATAGATTGTCTATACCAGAAAATACGCCAAAAATGAAAGACGTTTACAACTTCCTGTCACGCCGAATTAGAGCGCAGCTTTTCAGGAGGAGGAGGGAGGGTACTGAGGGGAGGGTATGCCCCTCCTTCTCATCCGTACCCTCTCCTCCATCCGTCCTCCTCTTCTCCTCCTCCCGTGCTCCTCCCCTCGTCCTCTGCCTCTCCTCCTCCCCTCCTTTCCTCGTCCTGCTCTTCACTTGAGGTATTTCGATTTTGCGATTTACCGTGCTAAACAATCTGAGAAAGATATCTATATATTGTGGTATTCTCGCTCACCGCTTGTGTGGAGAAAGGAAATATAGTTCTCACATCCGGAAGTTCAACTCTGTTTAAGTTCAGCCGGTGCCAGGCAACAGGACAGCAGGAGCAAGGCGGGAATATGAGACAGCGTTAGAGTCAACACTTTGACTAAGCACGTGATACTCTCGATGTCATTCTACTTGCTGCCGGCTCTGACGAAGACTGCTCGGCGTTTTTGATTTCCTCAGCATTAGTCTTGAGCGTGCTCCACCGAGATGGCACAGCAGAACAGCGAGTGCGCGTCCCTCGGGACCAAGAATATGTGTTTCTGCACGACCGGTATGCAGTTCTTTGTCTTGCACGAAATATTTTGTGAGTGCTGTAGGCGAGAGATACAGAGCTACCACGAGCAAGCCTTTGTCGACCTTGACGGCACACAATTTACCAACTTCGTCTGACGTGCAGCAGAGATCGATGGGTACAGCACAGACCCGTACCCTTGTAGTTGGCCACTTGGATAACGAGTACACCACGTTTTCATACGTGCCTCTTTGTGATTTATGAATGGTGATATCACTTGCCTGCACAACGGGTAGCTGGCCTCTCCCCACCTCCTCTGCACTCCCTCCTCCTCTCCTTTTCTTACCACCTCCTCCTCCCCTCCTCCTCCTCATCTAATGACGTCACGTGTGACGTCATTATGGGAGACGTCCCATAATGCAACGCGCGGGTCACGACGTCACGTGTGATGTCATTGTGAAACGCCCCATAATGAAATGCGCGGGCCACACGTGACGTCACGCGTAACGTCACGTGTGACGTCATTATGGGAAACGTCCCATAAAGCAACGCGCGGGCCACACGTGATGTGTGACGTCATTATGGGAAACGTCCCAGAATGCAATGCGCGGGCCACACGTGCCGTCACCTGTTACGTCATTATGGGAAACATTCCCTAATGCAGCGCGCGGGCCAAACGTGACGTCACGTGAGACGTCATTTTAGGAAACGTCCCATAATGCAACTCGCGGTTACGCCGACGGCGACGGCAGCGGCAAAGGCGACTCCGCTCAAGCCGGAAACGGGCGCCTAAGAGCTGCGCTCTAAAAGCAAAACGAGATGTGATTGAAATAAAATTTTCACATTTCAATTCCTAATTGATTCAGCATCTCGGTATCTTAGTCACAACAGCACTCTACGAAAACTCCATACACGAAGCAGGAACTGAGCTTCGCCTAAATGAAATGCATCTCCATTGTAAGCCGTATTGCCGAATCGGTGTTCATGATTCTTAAAACACATATAATCTATACCGCCTAAAAAAAGATACTAGCCATCTGAGGGTATTTATTGTACCCCCGCGATTTATGCGCAGTCAGTACATTCGTGAAGCAACATTTTCACCTGCGCGACTGAGTGGGAGGCCTGGCAAGCAGTGAACAAAAATGCTTTGATCTCGCAACCGTCATCAACGTTCATTAATTGGTTGGTTTCAGTCTTGTTTGACCGGTTGATTTCAGTCTTTTGGTTGATCAAAGTCTAAAGTTAATCCCAATTTCAAATTTTTAACCAATTATGGGCGCAAAAGTTGTACTTTTGGCAAATATTCAGCCCGAAAAAACGAAAAAATCAATTAGATTTCACGTTTTATCTCCGAAACGGCAGAATTTTCGAGAAAATGAGTATATCTGCTGATACGTCGAGAAGCAGTTAAAACACTGTCTTGTACCCTAGTTACACGGGCGCTTTAAACTTTCGTTGAGTCTAAGACAGTTATCGGCCCCAACTGTCATTGAACTGAACTGAACTGAGATAGTGCTACACGGCCTCTAGAACGGCAGTTCGAGGCTAAAACGAAACTAGTTCTTGTACCACGTGATGTCTAATTGTTAAAGGAGTTTTCTAGGAGACACACCTTTTATTTATTATAAGTATATCGCACAGTATGTTCAATACCTTGTTGCTTTTTAGCGGCGTTTAGACGAGTACCAACGCAGATTCAGGGCCAGGTTCCGCATATTTTACGCTAGGTGGCAGCAAGCTACCGCCTGCTACGATCGGTGCACCCATTACTTAATAGTCCATTTATACAGCTGGTCCCTCCGCCATCTTCGCTTGTTTGGTGGCTTGACGGCTAGTCGGGATCGTTTAAGCGGCAGCTCTGACGCCTAAACCTATTCCTTCCCGGAATGTTTGCTGCTACGATTTTTCCAGACGCCTCCCCTGCATTCCGAAACAGTAAGTGCCTCGCAAACGATGGTCGGCGGCAGCGGTCCCGCGGATAGTCGCCATTTTACCTCCGTTGGGAAGTCCGTTCAGTTGAACTGAGGTAAGGGAGCTCAGTTGAACTCAACTGTCACTAGCGGCTCGATGACAGTTCGCGCCGCCGTGTAACTCAAGCCGATTGCGATTGAGTTCACTGTAGTTGACTCAATTTGGCAGTTGAGAGCGCCCGTGTAACTAGGGTATTAGCTAGCCTTAGGTCGTTTTTAGTTTCGTCATGTACCCCTTTGCTCTTGGGTGAGACTCATGGGGAGAAGGGGCCTAAGCTGGATATTTGGCGAAAATGTCAGCGAGATTTCTGACCGCCGCGATTGGCCAGCTCCTCGCGCTTGACCTTGGTGCTGGCCACTCTCGGCCGTCAGAGATCTCGGCGACTTTATCGCCGAGTGTCTAGCGTAGAGCCCCAGCTATGGTGTTATTCTTCCACGCAGTCGGTGCTCTCGGGTAAGGTCGGGTATCCCAGCGGGCGGCAGAGACCAGTCGGAACTGGTGTGCAATTTGAGTGCGGAGCTCGTGTACTCCGTTTCACCATCTCGATGAACGGCAGATGGCGCTACGAGCCATTGAAGCCATTCATTTGTCGCCTGATTGTCACACGATCTTCAGGAAGGGGAACAAGTGATTCACGGGACGCGTCCTCACTTGACGCTTTTGATGGCGCTGCGATTGGCTGCGATGTCATTTAGCGGCAGCTGTGATATATCTCGTAAGGTGAAGCGGAGTATAGCAAGCCACCTCATTTCCTTT
This sequence comes from Ixodes ricinus, assembly GCA_037355805.1. Lineage (NCBI taxonomy): Eukaryota > Metazoa > Arthropoda > Arachnida > Ixodida > Ixodidae > Ixodes > Ixodes ricinus. Next base: position 174,589 of record JAZHYW010001124.1, on the reverse strand, counting down.
ACCTAATTTACACAGAGACGCCATTAGCACGCTGCACACCGGCTAGTGAAGAAAACTATCCCAGCGAAGCACGCGACATGACAGCGCATCTCGATTTTTCTTGGCCATACGCATTTTCTGCGACTCTCCTACAAATACGCGCCTAGAATTCTCGCTTTGAAACTACCGTCTGTCTCTGTGGTCGTCAATTTATTTAGTTATGAACACCCCGTGCATTTTTACGCCCTCTAAAGGTAATAAACCCTTAAACTATAGGTATGTACATGCCCCATTCACGGCACTTCACTAGACTCGATATGGCAAGATTTGTCGCTTTATAAGTTCAAACCCGGAAAAATAATGCAACAGGTTTTATATAGATTTTGTTAGTGCATCACATTGAGCTTCAATTGGAAGATTTGTAACAGAAATCGAAGATGACCTTTTTAATTGATTTTCAAAATAATTCATATTAACTCAAATGGCCCCATTTGAGTGTTTCTCGTAAGTTTGACCCGCCAACCAGAACCACAGTATTTAGCGCAACAATAACAAGATCAGGGCAACGCCGTTGCAAAGTTTGAATGTAGTAGCATCTATATATGCGAGGAAAAATATATAAATATTAAGCGAAATGGCGCAATGTTCCGTGTTTGCAATTTTTTTTTGCGAACTAACGACGTTGATAAACAGTTATAAATTCTTTGGGTCAATCCTTTCTATACGTAATTCTCCAGTAAACATTTTTTTGGCCCGTAGCAGCAGCAGTTGTTTTGGGGGAGGTGCCCAAATGCCAAATTTGCGCAATCCGAAAAAGCGCACCGGACGCGAGACTGCGCTTGTAATTTTTTTCTCCTAGACAGAAAAAAAAAGAATTGCGAAACAAAAGTTGGTTTGCTTTTGCTTGTCATAGAGTACACAAAATATATATTTTCATCAAAATTAAAGTGTCGCCTGGCATGGTTGCCTAAACCTTTCTGCAAATAACGATTAAAAAGTTTTTTGTTTTTTCGCTTTCTACAGTATGTGACAGAATAAAGTTACGCGTCGAAGCTTCGACAACAATAAAACAAGGCGTCTAAAGTATTGCGGGCACCCTGGGGGGGGGGGGGGCAGGCAAGGTTTCATTGATCTCTTGACATCGTGAACTTGTTGTTTTTATGGTAAAGTCGTAGGGGCTATCCTCATATACTATTTGCCAGTTCCTCGTTTGCTTGTTCAGCCACATGTTATGTATTGGTTGAAAAAACAAAAGGGATTTATGCCACGCCAACATATTGCGCGCGTTTTTATTTCTTAATATTTCTCAGCGTAATGCAGACAAGTTGAAAGTGATAAATAAACTTGATGTTCCTAAAGAAATCATGTTGAAATATACGTTTCATTTGAGCTAGTTCAAACCAAAGGGATCATAATAACTACTCATGCCCAACCAATCTATTCCTATAGCGTTGTCACTCGCTGTTGTTTTTTTTTCCACGTAAAACGTTTTTCGGTGAGGTGATCAGCCTATAAACCTGTCGCTGGATTATCACCCGATTTATCAGCCGTTCAGACGTAAAACTGACAGTATCGCTAAACGCCTGTCATGTTAAAACGTTTATACGTATGCAACACAATTGCCAAGCAATTTGCCATACATTTTGTTTTTTGGGGGGGGATTTTCTGAAAACTATGCAGCAGTACTTCGGCCTTACCTGACAGGATTTTTGTGGTAGAATATGATTTGGGTCGGTAAATTTCGGTCAAAGCATCGTTGTTTCTATTATGGCATGATTGCTTACTCCAGCCAATGAAATTTAGGCTCCACCCGCAAGGAACCACTTCTATGGCAATGACCTCGATATTTTCTTGTCGCCTCGTTAAAAACGTATACAGTCTATAGTAAAATGTATACGTGGTGAAGAGGGCTTTAGTACGACCTATCGATTTTGCCACCTAAACAAACTTTCCGTTAAATCGGACGGAATTGCTTTTTTATCGGTTCTCATAACGCTTTTGCCTGTCGCTTTTTTTGTCGCCGCTTTCCCGTGTCGGTATCGTATCATACGTTTTCACGAAGTTAGCCCACCAAAACGTGTACTCTACGTTCAAGAAATTAACTGTATAAATCAATTCCAATGATATTCCCGAATTTAAGCAGGCACCCAATAAAGCGGTCGGCATCGTGAACATTATTCTGACGCTCGATCATAATACTATTTTTGGTTCGTTGCTTGCAGTGTTAAGTACATAAAAATAAGCAAAAATTGTTTCAAAAGGTAACATGGTTTCAGTCCCAAAAACATGCGTGTCAGAGCGAAAGCAGCAGATATGCCTCGACTGCCATTTTTCTTCTTATGCACAGCCCAGACCGGGATATTGGCCCACACTCCGGGACAGCTCCGGATGATTGAATGCTGTACCAGGACGCCCCTTTCTACGGTTTAACACCAATCGCGATGCTCTTCATAACAGCGGCGGGTTGCACATAGTTGAGCGTTTACGCAATACTGGAATCATGTGGTCCTCTCGAATCTGACACCACCGAGAAAGTCATTTTCGTGTTGGTCGCGGAAAAGACCGTTACAAAACACCTTCGCTCGGTTGGCAGGTCATTTTTTTTTGCAGCCTGTGTAACTTATACGCGAAGCATGAAAAGGCGCCGTGCTATCACGGAAAACTTTCTGTTGCGACAGTTGGGCGTTGTGGAATGCAAGCTCAATTTGAAAAATGGATACTAGGATCGATACTCCTTGCCCAACATTATAAGGGCAGTTTGCGAATGGCAATCGCTGAATTCGCTGACGAAAATTGAACGGTGGAAACTTTTAAGCTTTGTTGGTCGCCTAATTTGCCGGATTAATTGGGTTGCTTCAGGTAGCCTCAAATAAGGTTTGGGTTTATACAACTCTGTGTCTTTCCACTTTGGAGTAGACTTTTTAGTTAAGCTACATACGTGCGTTTGTGAAACTACATGTTCCCTCTTGTATTCCAATCGCCGCTAGCTCAGATCGCAAGCAGCGAAAATTTAAATCGCCTCTGCGGATAGCTCCAAATGAAGTCGAATGGTCCATTTTGTTATTGAGTGTTGAATGCACAAACAAAAACATAAAAGAAGCAGAAAAAAGCGTATTTCAAACACAGAACGAGACCTTCTCCAAAATGCTCCAAAAGAAAAAAAAAAAGAAAAAAGAAACCTTCAATCAAGAAGGTGGAATAAGGCAACTCAGTGAAATAAACTCTGATAACAGAGTTAGGAATAACAACATAACAAACATGTGCAGTTGAACTGGATAAAAAATATTAAGAAGAAACGAAGCGTGGGAAGAGAAGCTCCACCAGGTAAGAAAAACACAATAAAATCTAAATACAAGTGTGAAGTACCAGCAGCAAGAAAAATATTTATTTATTTGCACTAGATAATCAAGTAGTTGCAAGATTTCAGTCCCATTTCAATAGACCACTCGCCAAGAAAAATGTGCCTTCCGTCAATGGAGGTCTATTAGTGGTAACTTGTAAAATGCATCCGCAGATTCCGCACTAGTCAAGGGTACTAAAGAAGAAATCAAACTATCACTAAAACAGTCTACCGCAATTGTACCATTCTGTAATTTCATGTACAAGGACCGAAACAACCCAACTCCTGGAGACATTTAAAATAACCAGAATGCTGAAGAGACCTTGAGCCTCCAAATGACACTGAAATCGAGCATGAATTTATATTCTGTGAGTGGAGAACTGAGCACGCACTTAGGTGTACAAATAAAAATAACGTTGTAAACAAGAAAACACATATTTTGAAAGGTATTATCGTTAAAGTCTAGATTTAGTATCGCTGAAATAAGATGAAGTTACGAGTACCGTTACACGCTTACCAAATGTATCTAATCACAGTTGCAGTTCCTTAAAGAAGTAAACCATTTATGGTTCAGCTAATGAGGTACTACTGACTGAAGATTAGGCAACGAATGCTGATTTTGTCCACCGGCAGCTTAAAGGCCACTACGGGTTATGATTGTAGTCAAATCATGTTTGCATTCAACCTCAAACACACAATACATTTAGAGGCTGATATACCAAGACATAGCGCACATTGCCAGGCTACCTAAATGTATAAAATAGACACCTGCATGATATGCGTTTGTGAGTTTCCGAACCCCTTGAAGCATGCGCTGCAGTGTCTTTCACAATGCTAACTAGTCCAGATTAGTACAATTGAGACAAATACTCAATGTATCTTGCCTCTCTCTGAGAGCACGGGAGAAAGCAACTAAAAAACAACGTACAAAATATATACATATACATACCATAATATATTATACATACTGTAGTGTACAAAAAGGAACTGAAAATATTATACGAAAATAATAAACAGTTTACTAATAAACAAATGCAAGTGAGACATATAATTATACCGTCTTGTCTCTCTTTTAGAGCATCTAGGAAAGCAACTAAAATAATATAGAACTGCTCAACCTGGAAAATACGTTTTGTTCATTATAAAACAAACATATTACAATTAAACTAAACTAAGATTGTACTGTTTCTCATTAGGAATACTGTATTGCGTGTCCCCGGTCTACGCAAATAAACATGGCACCTACGTTTAAAGTCTGAGAGAAAACACGATACGAGAAGACATTCCTTCGCTTCTATTCTGGTCAAGCCTTAAATATAAATGAACAAGCAAAAATCCAGCCTAAAGGAAGGTTCATTTATTATACACCACTACTGAAATTACACAGCTTGGACACAAGAAACATCGGGAAGGAGGTAACAGAAGAAGAGATAGTGGCAAGGACAAGTACTGAAACGTAGGTCGTCCCATCCCCCCCCCCCCCGGATCGTTGGAATGTTTATTTTGTTTCACCTATGCAGTTTGTTTGTACCTCACGTTGATTGAAATATAATAGCTGTAACAAGATACTCATACAATAAAGATTAATATATAAGTTGTATTAGCAAGAGATATACATATCAGCGAATAGGTTTACTTACAAACCTGTACCTTTTCGATACTCGATGCTCAAAAGGCTAAAGAGAGAGCTCATGTATAGTAGCAGCCTGCTTATGCCGTTGCGCATTACTTACACAAACCCTCAAAAATTAAGCAAAAATACATGTACTTATTTCTGTGAAACTGCTGCAAGTTACTACAAATCTACCAAATTACATGGATATCAGAGTAGTTGCCAAGTTTTATGGTACTTGGCAGATGTGCGCGTGCAAATAATGAAAGCTCTTTTAAGCTCCTATATTTGCTAAGGATAAAATGAGCCTGCATAGAATCCGTGTTCTCTGCATCGCTCGCCTACAAGGGGTAAATTGTGACGTTTTATGAGCTCACATTTTTTCGCTATATTGGAAGCGTTTCACGTGACGTCACAGTGTCAGATGACATCACGTCACGGATGTCATATGACGTCACAATTTGTCCGATAAATTCAGCAAAATATTTATCGCTCCAATTTAGCGGGGAAACGCTTCACGTGACATCACGTGACGGGATACCAGTGTTGTACGGAACGGCGTTCCAAGAAACGGCGTTCCTGGAACGCGTTCCTTTTAGGAGAAACGAAGGAGCGCCGCCGTTCCATTTTGCATCGGTGGAACTGGAACAGGAACTCTTTCCATTTTTACTGGAACGGAAGAAGGAACGGCTTTCCTTTTTCTTCCAGTGGGGTAATTTTTATTTTATTTCTTAGAGGGAGATTCTAAAAGTATAAAAACAATATATTTACGAAGAGCAGGTATCTCGTTAACACTTTGGTTACTTTCTTAGGGTTCATATTGTTTAATCCTCGCTTGGTAACATTCGGGTGCAGGAGAGCTAGTGGACATTGATAATTTTTTCAGTGCCTGAGACTGCTATACAAAAGAGCAAAACTTTTAGTCGAACAAAAAATACACAAAGATGGACGTTTTAAACTCAGCTACTTGCTTTGACTCCACGAATCATCATACACCCAGAAAGTTAATTCCGACTGCAGTCATCACGGAACTTCCTCAAAGATACCCACAATTACAACAGAATAAGAGATTACCAGACATCGAACGCCTTGAATGCCGAACATGGACCACTTGAAAGATACACAAAAAATTAACCTTTATTCCTTTTCCCCTTGTCCCCCACCATCAAACTGAACAACGAATCTAACCTTGACGAAGAAGAACTTGTATCTTTTCAAGACTGACCTCCTGAAAGCCCACCCCTCTCCTTCACTTTCACGTCTTGCGGACAGCAACATCGACAAGCAACTGTTGTTAAGTTCGAAGAAGGAACTTGTTAGATTGAAACGTGGGAGGTTGTTGTAAAACGCTCGTGCAGTGTGGGGTAACAGCACATTTGGCTCGTCTGAATCGTTCACAACAAACATAAATATGGTTGAAAGCTCAGACATTTTGAGAAATGAAACGCTGCATCCGCTTGTTTTCTTTTAATAGCGCTCTTCCATCAATGCATTCAAAGTCGCATGTTTCTATTTAATGAGACAGATTGAAAAAGGAAAACTTTGCTTCATTTAACTAAATATGGTGATCAGAAAAATACGTAAAAACGTAACGTATATGTAACGATATGTTATATATTTTTTAACTGCAACGGGAACGAGTTCCTTTTTTCACAGATGGAACTTGTAACGGGAACGAGTTCCGAAAATCAGAAAAAAGGAAGAACGAGCTTTCATTCCTTTTTTCGACGAACGTTTAGAACACGGCGGTATATCATATGAAATCTTAATTACCGTACTCAATATATCGACGAAATGTTCTCAATAGATGTAACCGAACCATTTCCACACAAACTTTTCCGATAAAAGTTATTAATTGAATTTAAAGAACGAGCGCTTCGCGTCAGCTCACCTTTGTAGGAAACACTGCGATGCCCAGCTAAACGTAGCGGCCCATATCGTACGCGGTACGCCACACATTCTATCTCCCGGGATTCGCTGCGGTGAAACCCAGGTGATAACGGCCATAGCCGTTAAAGTACTACGTGGGTCATTCCATGTCAAACGTCCCAGACGTTGCGCTCGACCATTTCCGATTACTAAAAGAAAGTTCATGCCTTTTTACGTTAAGGTCCTTAACTTTTTTCTAAATTATTTTCGCCGAAATAGTTTTATTGTGACGCGAGCCGGGTTTGAACGTTTAGAATGAGCATAAAAATAGTTATTCAATAATTTAGTTAAATTTATTTTTTCGAAACGGTCCACAATTTGTTTTATGAAGTTTGAAGGGAATTGAGCTTTCTATTGTGATGATTGTGCACTTTGTATTGTTAAAGTATTTTTCTTTAATTCAACATTATGTACAACCAATACCAGATTTCTCAATATTTGTTTAATTACCTTTGCGTTTGATGATGGTATATCTTTTTTTTCCGCTGAAAGCCATGTATATGTATTAAAAATGAAAAAATTCGAAATCCTAAAACAAAATATAAAAAAAGAAATTTAAAAGTCTGTGAAAGAGTTTGTTTTTGCTGCCTAAACAGCCGTTTATTCTACCCTAAGGTGGTCCAAATAAAAATTAAAAAAATACCGACTTTACAAGAAGGGTGTCTTGCCTTTCATTTCTGAAAGTTTAATGAAAATATTGTTTTTCGAAAGCGAAAAAAAAATTCAATTTCAACTACCGCGTCGCAACCTGGCCTTGTTACTTAGTGCGCCTTCACCGCACAACAGCTCTTACACGAGAGCTGACACGAGAGCTGGGTAGCTTTGCGCGCACGCATGACAATTTGTGGTCGGCAGAATGGTTTTCTAAGGGGGTTCTACGCATGCATCGTATTTTTACTTGTAATTGCCTTGCGTATGCAGTCATTATTTGCAAGTAAAAAGGCGCTGCGGTTTGCCGCGGCCACTTTCACTCGTCCTTCTTTTCGGCTGTAAAGCAAACAACAGCGTATATGGCGTGATAATCGTACGTGCCACCACTCCATAGCGTGATAGTTGCGCCTATTGGATTGCACCGATGTTAGCTATTCTCACTCCGGAACCTGATGCCTAACGGCGTCGTCATCAACTGCCGGGTACTTCTCCCATTCAGGAAACGCGATGACGAGGAGCGAGATCCCCTGCTGGCATTTTGAAAGGAATGGACCGACGGTTAGAAAGGTCAGAAAAACGAGGGTATTGTTTCCAACGACCACTGACTAGTTGTACCACTCGGCAGGTGAACTCAATCTGCGGTTCGTCCGTATGCTGATGAGGCTAAGTAGAAAATTCTGGTTGTTTTATTTTCTAGACTAAGGTGATAGTCATGTCGTGTTTAGTCATCCGTAACATGTCACCTGACGTACACAGATCGAAGGCTTCTTTCTCTTCGCTGAAGGCCACTGAGCGAAGAAAAAGGTGTCGTCGATCTTCGTCCCTCAGGTCTGGAGCGTCATGAGGGACCGCTTTGGCCTGCATCATTTCGTGGCCACTACTTACACCGAGAGAGCACGGAGGAACTTCAAGTTCTGCAAAACGAACTAGACTATTTGATGGTACACTGCACATAAAAGAAAGCACTCTTAGCTACTCGCTCGATTTGGGCACATAAATATCAGTTCTTTTATTCCACAAGACAGTATTGTATTCAAAGCAATACAATTAATTAAAAACAAATTGTGGTGGCTTAGTGACAGGCAAGAGGTGGATCAAGTCAACTGCAGGTAAATCAATGCACTATTTAAAAGTTTCGCTTGGATAGGTGTTACATAAGCATAAAATGCCTAACGGCATACAGCTTATTTTTTACCTTTTAGTTGGTTTGCCAAAAACATGAGTTGAACGGCTGCAACTTAACATAGCCAACTACTAATTAGCGATGACTGAACACGACACAACTATCCTCTTAATTTAAAATTCTAAAACAATCAAAATTTTCTACTTACCCTCATCACCATCCGCACGGTCCGCAAAATTACTTGCCCGTGCCTAGTGTCCCGATTCATCCGTCAATATTGCACCATGCTCAAAAAAGAAGAAAAACATTATTGGGCAGGTTTTTGACTGCAACCAGTCTAGGGTCGTTCGAGACAGTACCCCTCGTTTCTCTGCCCTTAATAACCGTCGGTCCTTTTCTTTCAAAACGTCAGTCGGGATCTTGCTCTGTCTATATAGTTTTTCCTGGATAGAAGTCCCCGTAAGGTGATGCCGAAACCATTAGGCATCAAGGTTTGGAGCAGGGTGTAAGATAGACAGGTGGGGAAACTGCCCATAGAAGCCTACCGCAGCGCTGTGACCGGATTGTGTACTGGTCTGCTTGCGGGTACCCCCAATTTTACACAGATGGCGCTGCGGCGAGAGGAAAAAAATATGAATTGGATTTGCATGGAACTTTATGGGAGAGTGCGCAAAATAAACCGGAAGCGCGACAGTCCTCCACTGAAAATCCACGAGAAACCATCTCCGTCAGTTTAGCCGGTCGCCACCGGTCGCCCACCCGGAGTGAGAGTTCGCGGTGCTCCCCATAGATGGCGCCACAGAAAAAGAGAAAACCGAGGGGGACACAATCCGGTCGCTTATTTGGCTCTCGTTTCCCCACCTGTCTATCTTACCCCCTGTTTTAGAGTGAGGAAGGCTCACATCGGTACAGTGTGTGCCAGAATCCCGTTATGCAGGTTCGGCACCTACGATTAGGGAGTTTTGGTAAACTGCTTTTCTCCCTCCGCTAAGCTATCAGCAACAAAGATAGCGTTACCACGCCTGCGCGCCGCTAGCCCTTACTGAAGAAACCCGGATCTCGTAGCGGGCTGCGGATGGCGTTGAGGGACGGCAGAAACGATCTACGAAAACTCCCTGTTATCGCACCATATCCGCTGCTGTTTTCGTTAGGGCCGAAAAGAAGGAAGGACGAGTGGAAGCGGCCATGGCAAACTGCGGCGCGTCTTCAGCCACAAACAGAGACTGCATACGTAAGGCAAGTAAACAATCCGCATGCGTAGAACCCTTTGCGAGAATCACACTCACGACCAGCAATCGCCTTGCGGGCGTGCCTTACGGGCGGTGTAGCTCTCATGTCAGGTGACGTTTTGTGCGGTAAAGAGGCACTAGGAAACAATGGCAGGCTGCAACGCGAAAGCTCACATTAAATTATTTTTTCTCGCGTTACCATAAAATTGATTAAACTTTCAGAAATTAGAAATAATAAACTCTTCTAAATTCGATTATATATATATATATATATATATATATATATATATATATATTTATATATATATATATACGGATGATTAGATTATCATCGCGTTCCGCAACCCCTAGCCTTGTACGTGCTCCACAAGCGGTAACTACCGTTTTTTTTATTGGCTTCTCACATACTCAAAGTCTTTCTGAAAATTACTAACTAGTGGTTTTCAATGAAGCTCACAAAGTTTTTAAATGAAACCATAAGTCTATTTTCATTTATTTAAAAGTTAATTAAAGGATTTTATTAATTTGGCCGATTGATCGTTACGATTAGCCCCTATACTATGTCCCCTCTGCCGTGTAACTCACCTGCACAAACCGCATAAATGTAACTTTCACGGCTTTTTAAAAAAAAATAACCTGTTAAGCTTCAAGAAAAACCTGTATATTGTTAAATATTTCATTGTACGGCTTCAATTTTTTTTATTCTTGTCATACGCCCACAGGGCTTCCAATAAAAATTGTTATAATAAACAGGCGCAAAGCGATAATTTAACAAGAAATAGAGAAATGTAATACTTTTGGGCATTTTGTTGAATTAAAGAAAGAATATTCTAACAATGAAAATTTTATATTGTCAAAACACAGCAAGTCTAATACCGTTCGAATGACATAAAATAAATTGTAAAGCATTGTGAAGGCGACATGAATTTTACGATATTATTGAATGGTGCCTAATTTTATGTCCATTAAAAAAGAATCAAACCCCGTTCACGCCAAAAAACAAAACAAAATTTCGCCGAAAATATTTTAGGAAACGATTAGAGACCTCAGAGCAAAAAAAAAAAAAAACATTTAATATTTTTTTTTAATTGTGTATGGTCGGCCGAAAGTCTGGGACATTTGACATGGAATGACCCTCTTAAATATTGTTAACGCGGCAGCATGGGCGAGTTGGTTGCTCATTTTTAACACACATTACAGCGCACTATTGCGAACAACACTCGCTCCTTACACACGAAAAATAAAGCAAAATTCAAACAAACCACTTAAATATATCCTGTTCCCTGAAAAATCCGGCTATTTCCCAACGATTCTGTTGCCTATCGCAATATTACTTATCAAAGTGACCAGGTATCACTTCAAAATTATCTTAAGGGTGTTCAGACCTGGTGCAATTTGTGAGAAATTACATTAAACATTAGTAAGTGTAAATTAGTTTCCTTTCATCGGCGCTCTAACCCACTAACGGTGACCTACAAATATTCTATCAATTATACCATAATTCCATCAGCCCTAAGTTATAAACACCTAGGTATGCACTTCTCTAGCAACCTATCTTGGGCACTAAATGTTAACCATGTCATCTCCGAGTCTATCCGATCGCTCGGGCAACTAATACGTCACCTCAAATTCGCACCCTTAAACTTAAAACTTGCCACCCATAAAGCACTAAACCGACGAAAGCTAGAGTACGGTGCCGCTATATGGAACCCATTCCGAACTTACCTGAGTCATCAATTAGAAGCAACTAAATATCGTGTAGTCAGGTTCATTTCTTCTGGCTATTCACATGAAATAAGCGTCAACGGCCTAAAGGAACGTGCTCACCTAGATAACCTATCACTTCGCCGAAAACATTTTGCACTAACACTCTTTCAATAATTATATTACGCCTTCCAGCCGAATTCGCCGCACATCGTGCAATCCGAACGAACTCCTTATCGTACCGGTCACCCACAGAACGCAATGCGCACCAAAACTAAAACAGTGACCTCGCCAGCTTAATTTCTGCCGCGCGCAGCAAAGAATGGAATGACCTTTTCCATATCATCATTTTCGTATCTGATTCTCTTCACCTCAAAGAGAAATTAAGCGAAGCCATGCTCGCCGCTGCATCGTAGTTAAAAAAAAAAGAAAGGGAAATAAAAAAACAAATGTTAGTCGTTTTCAAATTTTTTTAACGCGACATTAGAGCGCAGCTCTTGAAGGGAAGGGGGGGGGGTATCCCCCTCCCAAACAATTCAAATTGGTGTTGAGGTCACGTGACGTCAGTTTTTCCGCTAAATATAACGGAGAAATTGAATTTGTTCATGGGTGACGTAACATGAAGTCATGTGACGTCGTTCTTCCTGTAAATTTAGCGCGGAAACTGAATTGGTGTTGAGGTCACGGGGCGTCAATTTTCCCGCTAAGTCTAGTGGTGAAGCTGAATTTGTTCATGGATCACGTGAGACAAAGTCATGTGACGTTATTTTCCCCGCTAAATTTATCGGGAAAACTGACGTCACGACACCTCGACACCAACCCAGTTGCCATGCTAAATTTAGCGGGAAATTGAATTGGAGAAGGGTTTGAATTTGGGCGAGTTGTTTGAACATATTTAGGGGTTAAAAACGCTAACAAAAATATCACGTGACCTCAACACCAATTTACTTTCCTGCCAAATTTAGCGGGGCGGTTACGCCGACGGTGACACCGACGCCGAAGCCGACGCCGCGAAACCCGGAAATGGGCGCCTAATAGCTGGGCGCTAAAAAGAAAGTGCCTTCACAATATTTGTTCTTTATTGATTTCGGTTTAACCATGTATACTTTCTCGTGTCATGTTGTTCCTATTGTTCTTGTTTTCTTTACTAATTGTACAAACGCGAGTGTTAAAACATTCCGTAATACCCTCCCTGAGGAGGTCTTGAAGGTCAATTGAAATAAATAATTAAACATATATCCCTTTTCAAAAATGCGCGCAATCGAGAACATAGCTGGTGCGCCCATTTTCCGAGTCCTGCATTTAACTCGTTTAGGCGCGTATACTGAGCATGGTATGGGCACGGAAGCTGCATCAGAATCCGGCGTGAGCTCTGCTCAGCTCGAAGCGAGAACGAGTGCGGCGCAAGCATTTGGCGAGCACTCGTACTCAATCGCACGCTTCATACCTGAGGAATGGCGGCCACCACTATTTATCGATGGGGTTTTGAAAAGGGCTTATTTCACCCATGTATAGTAACTCAAAATAGGTGTGATTAGTGAACGTACAGCTCTGCCTAATAAACGCGATCCAGGTATCCCTAGTGCTGAATCCATAGAGCGGTATTTGCACTGGTTGCGACTGCCTCAAAGTGCTAACTTTCTACAATGCAGCATTCAAAGGTCATGCGTGCATTCAATGTACAAGGTCAATGAGCATTTTATCTTCGTTTAGTTTGCCTTTCTGGAGGCAAACTGAAAGGGAAACTATTTATCACAAATATATCCGGCTCCTGTCTAAAATGCACAGAAATAGTTCTAATTCATATTCTCCATCATGTTGCTGGATAATTAAAATTCAAGCGTTTTTGGAATGACGCATACCTGGGCATAGGTTTATATTGATATATGTAATTAAACAAAATAAAATATATATAAAAAACGCGCTGAACTATTTCCATATAAAACCTGTGCACAAACAAAAAACACTAAACAACACGCCAAACACTTTACCTTTTGGGCAAATATTTCTCTGAAAATATTTAGGCATTTTTAATCTGAGTTGTGCTTGCCAGTTTTTTTATAGTATTTATATTGTTCTCGGTGTATTTACATAGAGCATATGTTCACATATGCAATTGGCAGTTTTTGAGTCGGCTCTTACTCTTAGGCGCCCGTCTTCGCGTTTAGCGGCGTGAGCGTAACCGCGCGCGTTACATCATTTGACGTCAGAGACCTATGCAGCAATTCAATTCCCCGCTAATTTTAGCGGAGAAACTGACTTGGTGTCCAGGTAAATGACGACCCCATAACGCAACACTGCGAATTCAGTTTCCCCGCTACATTCAGCGGGAAAAATGTCGTCACATGACCTCAACACCAATTCAATTTCCCCGCTAAATTTAGCGGGGAATGGAAATGGTGTATGGTGACATCGGCGTAACTGCACGCGTTGCACTATGGGACGTCACAGACCTATACACCATTTCAATTCCCCGCTAAATTTAACGGAGAAACTGAAGTGGTGTGTAGGTCTTTGAAGTCCCATAATGTAACACTGTGCATTCAGTTTCGCCGCTAAATTCAGCAGGAAAAAATACGTCGTATTACCCCAGCACCAGTTTAGTTTTCCCGTTAAATTTGGCGGGGAATTGAATTGGTATACGTAGTCGCCGGCGTAAACGCACGCGTTGCATTGTGAAATGTCACAGACCCATACAGCAATTGAATTCCCCACTAAATTTGGGGGGAAACTGAATTGGTGATGAGCTCACGTGACGTAAATTTTCCCGATAAATCTAGCGGGGAAACTGAACTTGTGTATAGGTAACTTGGCACGAAGTCATGTGACGTCATTTTACCCGATAAATTTAGCGGGGGAACTGAACTGGTGTTAAGGACATGTGGTGTCAATTTTTGCATTTAAACTTAGTAGGGAAACTGTGACGTCATATGACGTCACAGGCCAGTGCTTGACGAAATGCGGCTCCACGAAATCCGGACCAACTAGTCAAAGAACGTTTCACGTTAAAACAAACACCGCGCCCCACTCTAGAAAAAAATCAAAATATTAATAAATATATATATTTCTCTCCCAAATTCTCTAGCACGGTATATCGCAAAATGAAAATATTTCAAGAACTGCGCCCTAATTTCGCATTTCAGGAACGCGTAAACGTTTGTATTTTTTCTGTACTGAGCAGGTCTATAAATACGCTGAAAATACATGTTCTATTACTTGCTTGTGCTTAGTGCTGTATTGCTGAGTTAAAGACGGTGTTTTTCACACCATGATTTATCTTTCGATCTACTTCTGCATATTTCAAGAGGAATAAATCATTGATTATAATTAGTGTTGCGTATGTCTTAAAGTAAGTTTGTAGAAAAAATTCAAAGGCAAAAAATAAACAGACACGAGCACACAAACTAAAAGCGCAACCTAAAGTAGATTTCACTGCGCATCATAGGTTCAGCAGTCGGTAGCCCACATACAAATGCTGTAACGCGGCGGTTTTGGACTTCGTGTCCGACCACATTAATTCATAGCATCCCCTGCGCACTGACTTAAAGGGGCTGTGCAACGATTTTAATGTTGAAAGAATTGGCAGTTTGAATTTTTTATATTGTTGATGCAAGCCCAAGTGACCAAAAACGCGTCACCTTTCCCCGAAAAACTGCTATTCTGCTGCGTAATCGCAAAGCAAAAAACGAATTTTTGCCGATCTGCAGCACCTGTTGGGGTTACGGGAACTAAAATGACACCGTCTCTGGGGGTACGCGGAAGTGAACAAAACCTAGTCCCCCTCCGCTGCTACAGCAGCCGTCAGCCCCGCGGTGAACGGTCCTTTGTGTCGATCGCTCGCCGCGACCTTCGACAAGGCTAATCCTTCCAAAGTTGACAATCGCCGAGGAAGGGGCTGGTCTCTGAAGAGAGACCCCGAGGGGAAACTACGTGAACCTCCAGAGTACGTCACTCGAAAGTCGACGTGGAGAGTGGAGGGCACTTTGACCTTCGATTTGTTTCATTTTTGTTTTAAATAAGAACTAGCGCTCGCGAGAAAATTCGGTTTTCTGCCTTTCGTTCCATAGGTGTCGCCGATTAATTTCCGCGGTTAATTGGCCAAAAGTCTGAAAATCGTTGCAGAGCGCCTTTAAAATGAAGCGAACTATAGTGTGGGAGGCGTGTGTGTGCTATGTTCTACGAAGCGCATTGCTCTTACGTGCGCGATTGTCACAATCCAGTGTAATCTCCAAAACAGAGATGAGGAGGGCATGCGTGTAACTTTTTTGTTGCAGTAGCGGATGACTTGCGTGTGGTTTTCTGCCTCCTTTGAAGAGTAATAACACAACCGGCGCAAACAAGTAAAATAGATCTACAAACGATGAGACGCCCAGATCGTCAGCCGTGCTGATGAGAGGCCAGAGGTTTCTACAGCGAAACCTCTGGGCTCTTTCTAAAACTTTCACATTAGAAACCCCAAAAATTTATACAGTGAAATCTTTGGCGATATCTCCTACGTGAGTAGCAAATATTGTTTTCGAGCCATACACTTTATGAAAGTGAATAAATATTGCCACAGATCAAAAATAGCTGTATCGAGCAGACGAATGTCATAGAAAAATAGCAGACGAATGTATCCAAGGGACTGAGAATCCCGCGGAGGCGGCGGAAGAGCGATTCACCCGAAGCAGCGCGTCACCGCTGCTTTCTTGTCCGCAGTACAGTTCGGGAATGTTCCTAACGAGAATACTCGATGACATCAAAAAAGAAGATGGAACTTTCAGTAGAATGCAAAGTATTCAAATAAGAGACCCTGGCCCTGCAGGGGCTCACCTGTTCCTCCTTTTGTCAGGCATGTGCGTTGCCAACTTCGCCATGTACCAGGCAATATCTCGAATTCAGTGAGGCATCTTACCGGGGCACATTTACATGCAGGAATTGCCTGAAAATGCTTGAAATGTTCTAAAAACGTTTGTCACCATGAGGTTCCTAGGTTTATATGGGTTCACGGTTAGTTTTACTTTTTAGGAAACATTTTCAGCCAAAGAGGGTTTTCTTGGTTTAACTCTTGGAGAGAATATGATAAAATTACAACTCTTCTGTTCTAATAAGAAAAACAAAACAGAAAACAAGAACACCTATATTAACTAACTATATTGAAAACCATGCAGGTGATTTTTCTCATGTCAAATTTATCTTGAAGAGACACACGCCTGGCCAGCTTAACCTAAGATGACCTATTACATGCACGCATGAAGATGAACGTTCAATACTATTTTGGTGAAGGCTCAAAACAAAACGTTTCAAGATGCATTTTTTTTGCCACTTCCTGGGCATCTGTTCACACTTAAAATGTGTATACTTGCCTAATCACGGATTTTTGAAACAAAATACTACGAGGGGGGTCGTACATAAGTAATAACCAATGGGAGCTCAGCGTTTCTCCAGGCGACCACGCATGGTGATGAGAAATCAGAGCACGAAAATTGTTAAATATCTCGTTTATATGTAGGGGACAAGCACCGACTGACTGTTACCATAAGCGTTTAATTTATTCCTAGACACGAAAAGTTACGCAGGGCGTATAAAGTGATGCTAGGATCATGCTAAGACAAAGAGAGACATGACCTTCTTCCGTAGAGGATCATGCGCCCTGGGGTCTAGAGCGCTCCGTGCCAATGGAACTCGTCGAGTTTCTTTGTTAATTTTTTCTTTCATAGTGCCGGAAATGCTGGAAACAGCGGTAACAGCTGGGACCCCTCTAATCGATAGCCGTTGTTCACTTTTAAGAGAGGGCAGGCGAAAGCGCAGCAAGTGTTTGATTTAGGGTGCCCTTTAGACGCGCCGGAACGTGCGAGGGCCCCAGACATTGGTTCGCGTTCGTATTTCGGTCATTGATTTTGAAATTGTATTATGTTATCTCCGTACGGAAGGAAACACGCGACGAAAACTATTAAATTATCCTCGTTATACCTCCATGGATACGTGTGATTCTTAAAAAAGAGTGAAGATGTGCTTAATATACGCAGTATGTGCGATAACATTTCAAAATTATTTCTGCACTAGCGTTGGAATAGATATCAGGTTATAAGTTAACTCTTTGCGTTTGTTCTAATATGCTTACAGATTTAGGAGCCATTTATATTATATGCAACCTCTAACGTACAGACGGGAGCATGGATAACCAACAGTGCATCGAACTCAGCTTCCGGACCAGTTATGCACTTTTGACGAGAAACAAAGAACAGCGCGAAGAATACTAGGACAAACAAACAGATCAAACCAGACAAGGGAAAGGCAGGCAGGATATCTTCCCCGATCATTTCCAACAATGCTCCAACCACTACAGATGCTACTCAAACTACAGCAAATAGAAAACCCTACAGCAGTTCTAACAAAACAAAAACATCGGGCTGTGTGTTGCTGACACAATCGATCCATGAGCATAAATGCCAAAGGACACAGCAGAAGGGACCTCATCTTCATCAAAGGACGCAACACACCCCACAGCGGGCCAACAGGGTCGCCGCGACGTCGAGCCAATCAATCCTGGCTCTCTTAAAGCAAACCCGAAGAGGACCGCTTGGAAGTAAACAACGTCCAGATATGGCAGGCTCGAACAACAGCGACCAACGAGAGGGAGAGGCCCCGACTGGGCAGCTGGCGAGGCCGGGAGGCAGCCAGCGAGACCGAGGTATATTCATATGCGTGCAGGGACGCGTAGTTCAATAGAGCGGCTCGATGCAAACGGTAACGCACTCAGAAGGCAGCAGGGGCGATCTTGCTTGCGGCGCAAGAGGCTCCCCGTGGCGTGAAACTGAAACCATATCGATCCGAGCGGACAAGCCACAAATTGTGTTACCACGGAATTTAGCTCCGAAGACGCTCACGCCCTCTTCGCTTCGTGGAGTTTTCGTTCCATTTTTTATTCGGAGCGTTTGCCGTCTCCTGGGGTTCTCGCGAGACTGGCGCGGGATGCCCGCGCTTTGTCTGGACGTGTCCTCCTAGCGCTGGAGTTCGCCCTCGACCGCCGACGCAAAAGTTTGCCTAACGAGGGAGCGAATCCGGATTATGGGAAAAACGGTCGCGGTTCTGTCGAATGCTAAATCGGACATAATACGGCGAACCATTTACCTTATTTTATCACGAGTACGCCTGAACGAAACGCTGCTCCTTAGAACGGGGATCCGCCGTTCTTTACGGTAATTAAAGTAATATATTTTATATATGGGTGTTAGCATTTCTCATAAAAAACACATAGAAGGCATAACGTTTTAATACGAAAGCATTAAATGACTCATGGAATGATCCGGCCTTATCTGAGTGAAGCCAGCGTTATCGTTGTGTGTAGCAGCGATGAACGGCACCGAAATTCCACTAAGCAAAGCGGCACCTAAATTCCAATTGCCTGCGATGCGTCATGTGGCTCCATAGCAACGGCGCCATTGCTGCTAAGGAGCCAGCCGAACTGCTGACGGTGCAGCAGGAGGGGGAGGCGGGTATGCGCTGGCCTGACGTTAGGCCTAACATTTGCTTATCGTTTCGATTTGAGGTCTGACATCGTCAACCGTTACCCGCAGCTAGGGCGATGATGATAATGATGAGAGGTCAAGGGATTCCAGCGCTCACCGCTCCGAGCTTTGCACTCCCGCCGTGCCTCACACAGCGGCGCAGTAGTCACCTGCAAGAACTCGAAGAAATGCTTTGGTGTCCTCGGAATTATTTTAATGCGAAAGCATTAATTGTCCCATGGAGAGAAGCCGGCGTTGTGTGTCCAGCGAAAACGTCACCTAAATTCCCACTGGCTGCGAAGCGTTATGTGGCTCCATAGCAACAGCGTAATCGTCGTTAAGGAGCCAACCGAACTACTGATAGCTACACTGAAAACGTAAAAACACTGAAATTTTTTTCTAGAGAGGATCCTGTAAACGAAGTAAAAAATGGCTTTGAAATGAAAATATCGTACATTTTGGTCTAGGTAGGAATCGAACCCGAGCCTCCGGGGTATGAGTCGAGCACGCTTCCCCAACGACAAGGCGGCTCCACGGTTCCGGCTGCAGCTGTGCCTATGGGGCGCGCGTCATGCTTTCGCAATGTTTGCGTAAGCTGTCTTAAGTGTCTCTGCCAAATATTTTTCATTCTAAATGTAGAAGTTTTGTTTTAGCCAAAGCCGTCGTCTGCAACGTGTGAGTGTTTATTTAAGTGAAATGCAAGTTAGCTGACTGGCTGACGGCTTACGTGCACTAAATAGCGATGTTAGCTCTGCACGAGTGTTGAGAGGAGCTTGTCTTTCGTCACTGGTTGTAGGCAACAGTGAAGACGTGCTTTGCATGTGCGTAGTCCTACGTCGCTATCACGTGGGTCAAAATGCAGCGTGCTACCACAAAGTAAATGAAAGGCTTACTGTACAAAACTTAGAAAAATGTTTGAACAGCAGTAGAGGCTTTATTGCACGACGTTTCGGAAGAGGGCTTCCCTTCTTCAGAAGTGTTTAGAAGAAGGGAAGTCTCTTCCCCGAAACTTTCGTCGTGTAATAAAGCCTCTGCTGCTTGTTGGCAAACATTTTTTCTACCGTTTACAGCTTTCTGCAGTGAAGACTTGTTCATTTGTACAAAACTTAATAAAAGTTGGGGAAAATATTGTCAATATATGCAATATTTGAAAGAAAAAAACGATTGGTGAACGCATATGCTTCATTCATGAAGCCGTTCAGTCTCGACCATTCAAAATCCGAAGTTTTTAATAAAAAATCAAAGATGTCTTGCGTTTTTTTTTTTCGAAACAAGGGAACATTTTTTTTTCAAACTAACGAGCCTTTGTTTTTAGAAGGAACACGACCTCTTTCATCCCCTGTATAACTCTACCGTGGAGCAAATCAATTTTATCGATGGATAACCTTGTTATTTCTTCTCTCATCTCTCCAATTTAAGCCGCTTTGGCCTGTCACTCCTATAAGAGCTAAGACGCAACTTTCGTACTTCTTTCTTCGCAAGCGCTCTTCCTCCGCCTATTTACTTTTTAATCGGACTTCCTTTGAGAATTGCGGACAAATAAATCATACAAAGTCTAAACTTATGTGCTGAGAAAGAGAGGGAGAGGAGAAGACGCGACCGCGAAGGGAGGTCAGAACGCCGAGTTCTGATTGGAATGATTAGTGGGTAGATTTGAAGCTAGCAGACGTTGTCGTCCCCTCTACCAGTCGAACATGATAGAGCGCGGAACGCCAGAGTCCGGCGTTTCGCTTTCGCACTCGATTGCGACCGACGAGTGCAGTGGGGGCCGTGCTGGCAACTTGCATTGGTGCGTTGCCTGTGCGATATGCATTACCCGTTCCCTGCATGTGCAAATGACCATAATACAAAGAGGAAAAAAAGGCTAATATTTGAAATAACACTGTTTCTGGCTGTTTCAAAGTGTATCGCAGATATCTGCTTCGCTTCAGCATAAAAAAGAATTCACCGGCTCACTTAAAAAAATAATTTTGTTCTGGTTACTACGAGTGCTTTACTACCCCATTATCTTGTCACTTCATCCATATTTCTATATAGTTCTGCTTGAATAAAAAAAAATCAGCAGAACCCATCCTTACGGAATGATTATCTACGTTAATGCGAATAGCATCAAACGGTGCGGAGTTATGCGCGTTCGTCAGGTGGCCGGCACACTCTAGATACGCCAACCCACTCTTGAGGCGATTCTAAATTTGTTGACACTTTCACAGCCCTGCGCACGATCTCCGCAGCCCAGCACGTGCGTTTGTGTCACTTAGGAAGGCGAGCAAAGCACGCGCCATACGCACAAACACTCAAAATGTTACCGACCAGACTTTCTGGCGTCTCAGCTAGTCTCAACCAACGGTACTCTAAACGGTTGTTTATATCTTTACCATAGGACGCGCCTTACAGCGCTGTCACAGCTACCGGTGCGCCGCGTTCCATGCACGAGGGCTCATTCCGCTCTCGTGAGGGTGAGCACGGCCGCTACATCACCCTCTCCCGAGCGCGGGAGAGGGTGAGCTAGGGGCAGTGCTAGGCCTCACGAGAGCGGAATGAGCCCTCGTGCATGGAACGCGCCGATGGTAAAGATATAAACAGGTGTTTAGAGTGCCTTGAATGACTGCCTTCATAGCTCTGCATTAAAGAAAAAAAAAAAAAACTGCCTTCATAGCTCTGTGGTTAGCGCGTCTGCCTGCTGATCAAAGGGTCAACGGTTCGAATCCCGCCGGCGCCGGTCTTTTTTATTTATTTATCGACCCGCGGCGTAAGAGGTTAGATAGCCAGATAGATATATAGATAGATAGATAGATAGATAGATAGATACATAGACGAAAAGTGCGTGAAGTATCCAAAGAATGCTATTCGCATTAAAACACGAACCGCGACTGTAACAGGTTGGGAAAGGTTGCAAAGCAATCTTTTTTAAAAGAAGAGCGTACTTTTGACTTAGCACATATGTCATGACAATCACCCCTTCTCCAAAAAAAGAAAAAAACAGTAACCAGCCTGATCGTTTTTTTATTTTTGAGAAACAAACCCAAATTGCGGAATTACCGACTTTTCGCAACGCAACGGATTTTAACGCAGTTTACAATTTAAAGTGAAGATTGTATATTAATTCAGCAGAATTTTCAATTTAAGACGCGCCGAATCACTCGAAGACTTCAAGTAATAGTTCGTCGTGTTTGGTAAAAAGGGCGACTATAGTTCTATACTCGGTCATTTCCAGATATCAAATTTACACGCTAAACAAGGACTTGATTGTACCTAAGATAAAATCAATCCCTTGTTTTGCACTACAGTATTCAATGAAAGAAATTGATTCTAAAATTATTTAGGAAATTACCATCGCATAACGCATATTTTGGGCTTTTTTGTAGAGAACAGCGGTTGTCTATGTTTGATTTAACCGGTCTTAAAATGTAGATCTTGGGTAAACAGCTCTAGCCAGGGCGACGCTTGACGTTCTTTCTACACGTTATTTAGAAGGTGTGTAATTAGGTGTGCATTAATTCACCATGCATTTAATATGTACACGCGCACCCATGCTCATAGCTTAGCATAGTCACTTCCGCTCATGACCTAATTGTCTAGTTAGTCTTTATCGGCAATAGTAAATTTGTGTTATCTTCATCAATCGCCTGCCATTTATTCACTTTTCGTTTATTTGTAATGTCCCACCTCCTTCCATAAGTAAATGTCAAAACACCCCTTTATTGTCCGCAATGAATTCGAGCGTCTATCGCAATATGATTTCTGCTGATACACTGCCAATGTTCCTAGGTTTCGTTGTTGTTTTCAGCACCATGACTTCTAAGAGGAAAATTAGCATGACGACTAATGTATTTGAGCTAGCAGTCAAGTATTCCTATCTTGTCATTTGGTTCGCAAATTGTCACTAAATCTGTTGTTGTATCTAATTGTAATCTATAATCGCAGTTGCAAAGAAGACACAATGCACGAAATGGTGCGCTGCAATTAAAGGCTACATTTTAAAAGGGCGTGTACGGCCCCAAAACCGGTATTGGTCGCGCGTTAAAAAATAGCTTAGAAACAACAATATATGGTCACGGGAGTTTTGAAAAACAAAAAATAAATTGTTACAATGTACACGCGAAGCCTAATATAAGAAACACCAGCACGATGCACAACAGGTTTGGCTAAACGTAGAATCTATACAATAATCTGGATGTGTTGGTGGAAAAGAAAGCTATGGAGACGGGGCACTTTTTGTAACTAGATCTTTTGTACAACATTGGATCCAATGTTAGTATGCTTAATTCTATATGATGGATCCTTTTCGAAACCCATCATAGCACGTAAATGCGAGGAACGTCATCTCAGTCTCCACTATGGCTTTAAGTCTCAGTGGATTAATAAAAATGTATATAAGCAGTACAAGTAAAAAATATTAATATGCGCAAAAACACAGAGGCATAGTGCGGAGCTGCAACGGCGAGGGCCAATGGGGTACTGCACAAAACTTCTGCACGTCGCGTGTTAAGCTTTTCTAGTTTCGAAAAATTCAATTAAAAAAAGTGAACCTTTTTATCTACAAGCATGCTTCTCTCAGTGCGCATTGAGTCCACTCTAATTAACATTCCTGAATTTTCACAATGCCAGTTTTTTTTCTTGGAAAATAATTGACAAACGTATTTTATCTACAAACCTCATAGATGGGTTGAACTCAGTTGCAGGGTGACACACAATCCACTGGCGTTTCCTTTCTTCTGCGCGCGTGGCTTCGCTCGGCAAATGGTGGGATCATATACGAACAAGAGCAGGAATTTACAAAACCTTCCAGCATGTGTTTCAAGCAACACTTCTGAGTGTCTCTAAATTGTATGCCTTCACTTTCTTCCGAAAAGTAAAGTAGGATCAAAAGAAACAAACAAACAAACAAACAAACAAACAAACGACACGCACGCACGCACGCACGCACGCACGCACGCACACACACACACACACACACACACACACACACGCACACACACGCACACACACACACACACACACACATACACCCGGTGAGCTTACCAGACCTGCGATTTTACGTTTTGCTGATTTTTTATGCACAGAGGTGGCAATTACCTGTTCTCAGCTTTCCTCTAGAGGTTAGATACGCATTCCTGTACATGCATAAAACAGGCACTGCATACTTTGATATTTCACTGAAACCAACAACAGTGAAAGCAACAAATAATGTAAAGGTAGAGCGTCGTCAAAAATAAAACAAAATAAAAGAAGGAAACAAATTATTTTGACTTGCCTTGCCAGGTTACTTTACCAAACTCCTTTCGGATGTATCAGTCTCAAGGTGAGCTAGGTGGTACATGCTGACTTTTATATCTAGGGCGTAACATTGGAGCAAAATGGCCATTCGTAGTAGCCTGTGCGTGAACATTTTTGAACAGTGCGCGATTTCTACATATAGAGCGATAAAAGATGTAGTAATTCCTTAAGCAAGAAGCATTTCAACACACCCCTTGAAATCGGCCCAAATCAAGTAGAAAAAGAGCCACGCTTTCTACTTCAAGTTTGGTCCGGATGTAAATTTAAGCATATATACTCTTATAATTAATATCGCTAATAAGTAGTCCATTTTATATGCCTATTTTAGATTTATTTATAAATTTACCAGATATAGAATAGCACCTGATATGGAAATCCTTTCCGGTACTCCAATAACTCAGCACTGAATAGAGCAACTTTCATTCGAACACTGCTATATGTTTTTAAACGATGTTGCAATTGGATAAACTTGAATGTAAACACAGATACCTATTTCTAAAGCAGCAACATAAGGTAATGTTCATGCAAGGCATACTTACACTCCGAACTGTAGCGAAGCAAAGGAATCACATATCCGTCAAACGCTCAGGCCTCGGTAGCCGATACTGTTCCGCTTACCTGAAAAGAAACAAAATGTCACAGTGAATTCCTTTAGTGCGAGTAGATTACAAAAGTTATACAATCAAAATCGCTCTTTGAACGAGCGAAAGCGAAGGATTCCTTGCACAGCATAAGACGGAAAAAGTTATCCAACATTATACTTAATGACATCGGAATGACATAAACATTGAAAAAGGGGGTGGATTACGGTTGTAAATATACGGCATTGGAATAGCGTGAAATGTAATCAAGCCTACTTTAAAGAATCGTTAGATCCCTAAATTACCTCAATATATATATATATATTTTTTTTTCTCTCACGACTTTGAGTTGAAGATCCGACCGAAGCCGAAATATCCAGTCAACCACGAAGCACTGAAAAACTGAAGTTCCGTGGAGAAAAAGAAGAGAGAGAGAGAGAGAGAGAGAGAAGCCATCACAATCCAAGCGAGAAACGAAGTTTTTAACATCTCCATCCAATCTCGAGTCACAGGACGTACGGTGGATACAGCCATTTTCGATTTATGAAACCGATGCAGTAGCGGTTTCTGTTTCTCGATGAAGATCCTTTTCAAAAGAAAAGAAAAACAAATGTCGTCCACGAACGCTTCCATCGTCGCCTTATTTCAAAATAAAAAATATAAGTCAGCAAAAAAAAAAAAAAGGAACGAAACGTTGTTAACAAAAAGGAAAACACGTAGATGCGTGCAATCACCGAGACTAAAGAGGAGATTGAGCAATGCTACAGACCTCCGTTGGCGGAGGTGGTTTCATTGCACGCAGAGAAAAATAAAAATATGAAGGACTCAAGTTTTACCCCAAAACCACAACCCAAAAAGAAAACCAAAAAACTTTGGCATCAAAGTGTAAATTAAAACAAAGTTTGCTAGGCGTGGAAAGGGGGATAAAAGAACAGAAGGATTCTGGGGTCCGGGATAATGTAGGTGGCTTCCGGTTAAGAACTTGAGCGGAATTGAGAGCGGAATGGGCCGAGCGCCGATTTTCTTGCTGCAGAAACTTGGTGTAGGCCCCCTGCACAAACCGGTCGCTTCACGTTCCGCGCTTAACTTTTATATAAATACATTTGCGCGAGAGCACATTCGAATTCGCTTGCATATCTGAGACCGCGATGAAAAGCGTACTTCAGTATCGGAGAAACGCGTTGAGGAAGCTTTGAGTTTTTCTTTTTTTTGTTGCTAAATAGATGTGAAGACTAGGGCTTCGTGGCTCTGCCAGTTCAAAAATGTTTCCCACTTTTTGGGTGAAATATTGAACAGCGAGAAATCTAGGAATATTTCTGGATATGCATCACGCCGACCTATTGCAATGCACCGAAAAATAATTTAAATTTTTCGTTTTGTGTTTCATACGACCGTAATTTAGACTGCCTGTAAATGTGGTAGACAGTCTTTTTTCCTATGAAAATACAGTTTGACATGAACAGTACAACTGCTGACCTGGGTCGTTAGAGCGCATCACGCGGAGTAGTGATCATACGAACGAAAGCATGTAAACAAATTATAAATTAAGCCAAATCGGATAGGACTGGTTTCATCATTCTTTATATCAGAGCCTGAGGCGCACACTCAGAACTCAGGCAACATATTTAAACTGATACATTGTAGGTCAGTCATTGAGCAGTATACATCAACATTAAGAATCAAGGATTGGACATCAGGATAATCATTGTTTTAATATTTAAATACGCATATAGAGTGGTCCGGCTGGTCTATACATAGCGAAAAGAAAGAGTTATTTTTCTTATGCAGATCAGGGTATTCTTTGGAGTGAGCGAATACTGGTTCAAATCGAACCCCGTAGCGACATTCTTAACTTTAATACTTTTAAGATAATCGGTTGTCGTGGCTTTTTGATTGCACTGTAAAGGCTATAAATGACACAGTGGTTGACGATTCGACGCACAGTTCAGGCACCCTTAGTTATTATTCCACATTTCATAAGAAGAGTGTAGGTCGTAGAAGAGTCTCGCAGTAACTTGCTCCTCCTAAACAGAATGATTTGTCTTTGTTACGAAAACAAAAAGACGCTATACGCTTGGTTGCTTAAATATTGTCGACCCCAATTTATCTAAAGAACTCAAAATGCAAACAGTGTAGCTTGAATACATGAATTCGTATTTACCTTTTTTGAGAATCCTTGTTCTCTTTTGTTGTTTTTTGCAACCCTCTATTCTCACACTTTTGTGAATGTCAGAACAACCACAAATGGCAACATGAGTAATGACACTTTGTTGCTGCTCAAATCAAGCTGGATAAAAACACGGATATGTTTTGTAAACTTGAAGTAAATCCACCCAACTACGTTATTGCAAAAGCAAGCAATAGCAAAAAAAAAAGAAAAACTGCCAATACATTTGAGTACCGTGAAAATTATTTCTCAATCGCGGAGTAGTTAAAGTAATATGATACAGGTGAGGGATTTAACAATTTACCAACTCTACATGATGTTTAGTCTAGTGTTTCAGAGAACTGTCTTTCTAATCACGCGCTTTTCAATTACAAAAGACAACCAAATGGAACAAACTGAATTAGGACTGCTTTAATATCACTATAGTTAAACGTTTTAAAATTCCGCAGCAATAAAAAAACACGCCAAAACTTCAACTTAATAATAAACTTAAAATGTTCTACTACGGTGCCTGAATTTACCCTGAAAATAAACTTAGTCACTAGACAACCTCGTTTTCAAACAAGAAAAGGAGTTTCGAGTTTCGGTTGCCGCTTTGAACGTCTTTCGTTGAATTGTGCTTTCTTGTTCCACGTCCCTATTTCGATCACGAAGCTCACTATTTCCACGTGCCGCGTAAGTTTCACAGGCGCTGGTAAATTCTATATCCAACTATAGATACTTTCGCTGAAGAAGATGTACTTTCCAAGTTAGCAACCATAAGGTCGCCTAACATACCGATGCTTTTCACAATACAGTTTGGGGCAAACGTACAGCATTCCTAGGTTAAGAGCGATATTGCATTTATAGTAGTGCTGCCGTGCCCAAAAGCAGCTTTAAAGCGTTTCGTTTACCTATTAATGCTTTGTGGTGAATTCGAGGAGAATCCCGGCCAGACTAATATAGAACTAAATCCGTCACTAACCGCCCTTCAGACTACTGCTGAGCAAGTGCGGACCGGGCATGATGAACTAAAACAAAAACTAAAATAACTTTCTGAACAGCGAACGGGTACGAAGAAAAGGTATTAGAATTAATAGAACAGGTGTGGACGATCGCAAAAGACCTTGCTGCATCCGGACTGCATTCGCAAACAACGCAAAGCGATTCCAAATTGGAGGCAGCGCACGCCGAGCTCAATATTCTAAAATCGCGGTGCAATGATGCCGAAAGCCTGTTTCGTAGATCAATCTTGTTTGTTTTTTTTTGTCTACGAGATAAAGATAAGAAAACATGGGCGGAATCCGAACCCCTTATCGCCAAGCTTTACGCCGAAAAAATTAGCATCATTCTTGATCCGGCAACAATTTGTAGAGCTCATCGCATTGGAGCGTACAATGATAATATGGGATGGCCTATTGTAGTCAAGTTTTGTATCTTCAAGCAGAAAGAATCTATACGGCCTTCCGGTTACAAGCTCAAAGATATTAGTATTGTAATAGCGAGGATTTTCGTATAGCTGTTCAGTTTTGCACAAAAAAAAACGCTAATCGAATTTAAAAAGAAAAACTGTAATTTCATGTTGAAAATGGACAGACTGCTTATAAATGTCAAATGTTTTATGTTTGACCATGGAACTGAAGGCGTCCGTGATGTCGACTTGAAACAATCACTGGACCTTGCTGAACTTCCCTTGGCATTTCATTTAGCATCTGGCCTACACAAAGTTAATGCACCTAATTACTCCGCAAAGCTTTGTATTTGATCTGGATATCTCAGTTCTCGTGTAGGCCAAAAATCAAAATAAATAACACGAAAAATTTGAACACGACAACAGTTATGGTTATCAACTACCAAAGTATTATAATTAAGGTTGGCCAATTTATGGGCATACATAAAACTGTTAAACCCACGATTATATAAGCCAGTGAGTCTTGGCTAAATATTACAATAGGGGCGGGCGAATTTTTTTAGTACATTAAACAACAATGAGAAAAAATAGAAACCTATATGGCGGAGGAGTCTATTTTTTAGATAAAAATATACAAAATACGCTGGTCCTAATGCAGGATGTTGGTATGGAAGCACTGATGCGTCGGATGTGTCTTAATGGCAAACATATTTCAGTAGGTGTCTTTATCGTACCCCAGGCAGGGACAGTGAATATTTTGAAGAACCAACTGACATTATACTTGCTACTTCCCGGTTGTATGTTCTTTTAGGAGAAAGTTTAAACCTCCCTGACTTCATTTTGGAAGACGGCAAAGCCGTCGGCTCAGGAAGCTCGCTTAATGGGAAATGTAGTGTGGTTGTAAAAATGTTGGAACTAACGCTGTACGTTTCGGAGTGAAGGCGATTTTTGAACATCTTAGATTTATTACAGTGTAACTTGCCGGGTGCCATTGTTAATGTGTGTCTGATTCCTGCAATTTCGGACAATAAGATCGTGACAGCGACATTGGTTCATTCAAGGATACCGAAAACAACCTTCCAAGGTAGGAGATTATTTTATTGCAATGAGGGAAAGTATGACGGTATAGAGGATGAATTGGCACCTTTTTTACGTATTTCGTAGAGCTGGAAGATGATATAAGCAGTGATAACCCGGGGAAAATCTTCAAATACAATGTTCACGCCCTTGTGGCAAAACATATTCCATCTGGGACTCACACTTCTGAAACAAAACAAAAAACAAGCCTCGGGGGACAGAACAAGTGAGGCAGATAATTAAAATGAAACAAAGAACATACCTTCGGTATAGAAATCACGGGGGAGCGTCTAACAACACGAAGTCAGAAAAAAGTTGTACTCTTTTCAGAACAACAGTGCAATTAACCAAAGCCAGGTATTACAAAGAGTTCTACTCTATCCTAAAAACGAATCCTAAAATGTTCTGGAAATTCGTCAAAGAAAACAAGGATGACACGCCCTTTCGTCCTTTACTGAAATATGGACAACTATAAAGATCAAAATGGCAAAGCTATCGGTCTAAACAAGTACTTTGAATCCGATTTTGTGTGTGCTCTTTGACAAATCCTTAAGAGACAAAAAAACTTCCATCGGCTTGTAATATAGCAAATGTGGTACCAGGGCATAAATCGGGACCGAAAAACTGCATGGAAAATTACAAGCCGGTCTCTTTAACGTGCATATGCTGCGAGAATATGAAACATGTAATTTATAGTAACTTGATTCCTCACTTAAACGGAGACTTTTTTTTATCCGAGATCAACACGGATTTCGTTTTTGGGCATCCTGCAGCACTACACTCTTTGATGGTTATAAATTGTTTGCTAGATCTATTGATATTGGGAACGATCTTGACTTCTGTTTCTAGATTTTAAAGAAGCATTTGAGCTTGTTAACCACGAATAAATATTTTACAAACTTAGCCTACTCTCCATTAAAAATAATCTATTAGCTTGGCTTAAGGACTACCTGAGCGAACGAAAGCAATGTGTGGTATTAAATGGTGAAAAATTCGAATATGTAGGTATCTCCTCAGGTTTCCCTCAGGTTTCTGTCTTGGGTTCTTTGCTCCTCCTGGTATATATTGATAATATAATCAATGCAATTCAATCAAATAAATTACAATTTGCAGATGGCTGTACCGTTTATAGGGTAATTAAGGATATGAACGATAACAATCTCCTATAGCCCGATAGGAACAAAGTATCTGAATAGTGTTCCATTTGCATGATGAATCTAAACGTTAAGAACTGTGTGAACGTGATATTTACTAGGAAAAGATGTCCCCTTTCATCTAACTATAAAGTAAATAATTAAATCCGGATCACATTTAAAACACTCGGGTGTTCTGCTGTCTAGTAAATTAACGTGGAAAGCGCATGTAGATATGATAGCCATAAAGGCTGTACGTATTCTCAATTTTTTCAGACAAAATATCGGACAGGGGTAAAGCAAAATTAGGGAAACTTTGTATTTTTTCATTTATTTGCCCATGCATGGCGTATGCGTCAATTGTCTGTGATCCCCACTACAATAATCTAATAGCTATGCTTGAAGAAGTCCAAAACTAGCGGGCTGTATTTACTTTGAAAAACTATCAACTTGGAGTGGGCGTCACCAGTATAAAGCAAACCATAAATGTAAATCAATTAGCGAACGAGTAAAGTCTTTTAGGTTAAAATTTCTTCATACTATATTGTACAATCGCCTCCTAATCAGCAGAGAAACATTTCTGCATGATCCTTTTTTATGTATAGGGAAGAGCAGACAACCAAAGAAAAATCCGACCCTACTTTTGTCGTACTTATATTTTTGCTCTTTAATTTTTTTACCGAAAAGAATAGAAGCGTAGAACAAAATTGCCGAGTGATGTATTTTAGCCTAATTTTAAAAGTGGTGCTTGATAATAAAGTTGTGTTTTTGTTTGTGTGTTTCTCTTTTTAATATTTTCAATATTAAGAGCGTTTTCCCTGATATTGATTTTAATTTTGCTTTGTACTCAATCAAAATTGTTTTTAAAGTTTTCCCAATGAGAAGAGTTCTCTACACGACGTACCCTGCGATAATGACAAAACGGCGAAGCAGGTATCCATACAAATAAATGAAACAGCCAAACTGTGAGATCTTGCTCATCAGCGGTGGATCGAAAACTAATGGACGATATGAAACTTTCAGTTTATCATCAAACTGCCAAAAGGCAACCCATAATTTTTTTTGTTTTTTTTGTTGGGACACAGACTATGCATCAAAGCAGTTTATTTCGCAACAGCTGACACGCATGTGGTGTAGCATGCAAAAAACATCAACACTCTAGTTCAACGGGTTTCTTCCCCCTAAAAAGTGTGAAAGAACTATTTATATATGTAACTTGTGTTCTCATTCATTAGGTATCACATGTTCACGTTCAACAAAAAAACAATTATTTTATACCTCACCGAACAAGAAGTATGCATCATCATACACACCATCGACATCAATGGGCCTTCCATCATTCAGAAATATATTTCTGAATGATGCGAGGCCCCTTGATGTCGATGGTGTGTCGGGTATCAGGATACATTATTTGGAAGCCAAACCTATAGGTGTGGCTTCCGAAGGTTGAGTCACCAATTGTGATGTAATGTAATTGTAAATATTTTTGTAGTTTGTTTAATTGTCAATACGATTCAAAGTAATGTGTGATAATGATTTGTGTATGCAGTGAAGCTATTTATGGCTAGGGTTCCATGGATTTTTATGTGCGTCAGCAAGAGCTTTACGCTTCCACCGCCGCACGCATTCCCCGTAAAAAGGGTTCAAAGTAAATAACCAAAATGAAGCGTTGACGACCACGCGTGCAAGATACCATTTGCTTTAGGCTTTTGCTTTAGAACTGTTATTGCTGCAGACGCCCGCGCCGCACGCGCACGCCCTCCCCTGTATAAAAGATTCGAACTGAGTAACCAAAATAAAACTTTGACGAACGCGCCTGCAAGATGCCATTTGTTTTAGGCTTTTGCTTTAGAACAGTTACAGCTCCCATAGCCTCCTCTATACTCACAAACCCTGGGAGTTCGACGACGAAGCCATAGAGTGCCCGGTCACAGATTTGGAGCGCGAGGATCTGGTAGCAGAGAACATCCCTTTAGTAAACTGCTATTCAGCGCATAGCTTTTGCAGCGACGAGTACACGAAACATGGTTTTCAAACCCGACGAGAGAAGAAGCGGTTGCGCGAGCGAACGCGAGGAGCACGAGTAGACATTCCATCGCTCAGGGGGACAAGTGTGTTTCGGCGTTTCGCCGCAGCAGGGCGCCCGTTACATGACTCTCCTCTCCATCCGTTAGTCTGCCGCTCTACCTTTTCACTTTCGGCGGCCGCCTCTCGCGGTGATCTGCCAGGTTTTATCAATATAAGAGGAGGCTATGCTGCTGCAGACGCCAGCACGTGCGGCGCGTGGAACACCATTCCTTGCATTACTTTTTTGATGCTTGGGTAATTTAAGAATAGGTATATTCAGTAGATTAGCTATCAATAGGCACCATTTTCAAGATCAGTAGACTCTTGTAGATGATAAATGTGTCTTAAAGATTTGCCACTGTGCAAACCACGGCGGCCATGTCTACGCTCCCACCGACCTCTCTTTGTCGTCGTTAAAAGCGCTTACGTGTCTAGTTTCCATTCCTTCTGCTCTCCCGGGGTAGCAATCCCATCGCGCGTGTCGGCTTTCCGCCGAGTGGCGGTCCCTTCTGCGCGTGTCTAGTTTCCTCCAGGTCCTCGGGGCAGCGACAGTCGTCCACGCGAAATAATGACTCCCGATCAAGACAACAATAAATGTTTGGGCATACATTTATTTTCGTCACGATGACCACCGATCAAGACAATAAATGTGTTTATTGCTTTGTTCAATATTCTGCGTCACGTCTGTGTCGTGTCCTAAACAGCTTCGCTGGACATCCACCTTCACAGAGCGAAATGGCTCATTATTTGTTTTTAATTCAGATGGTTATATATAAATAAGTTCAATGGGTATTACAATGAACATTAATTCTTATAACATGTTAAATAAGTAACTTATAGGTTGTCCCCTTTGAGTGTGTCTGTAAATGCCGTAGAGGCGTATTATGTGCCCCATCATAAACGGCAGAAAGATTAAGCCATTTTGACTGGTTCCTAATCGAATGTCCGTTAACTAAAGCTCCGCAACTAGTTGATGGTGATGCATCAATATCTATAATTAAACCTGGCTGCCTCGAGAGCAACAAGATCCAAATAGACGTTACATAAGCGTTGTCGCTGCGTCCGTGTCCTGCAATGCGGCAGAGTAGTTGCTGGAACGAAACCCAGCAATCCTTATCCTCTGCAATAACGTAAATGCGAAAATGCAACAAAATAATAAGTGCTACTCAAATAAAACCAATGTGCTCACGAGCGCAATGTCCTAGTGTAATGGAAATACGTAGTTCTCCACGGGATGACACAAAGATGAAGCTTTGAGGAACGAGGGACTCTGATACAAAAATACAGACCGATAAGAACGGAGAGAGCGGTTCTCAGGGATATCCGGACAAAGCTAGGAGCCTGCAATGAAGGCTCGTTTCATAAGGGCACACAATGAAGCAGGCATTAAGGAAGACTCGCGGAGTCTAATCAAACAATGCTGAGTAACATATACAGTCGATTCTGGCTCCTTCGAGCTCAAAAGGAAATCTGAGCCGAGCAAAACAAGCCTCGATTTCTAATTTCGTAAGAGAAGATGGTGAGGTTCCAAGCAGGTCGTGATCAAGAACGTATTCATGAAGCGCAATTGTAAGTGGATTTCCAAATATATTCTTTGAAATTGGTCGTCTATAATTAGCTACAGCGCATTATCAGTTATGGGACGTAGTGTTCTTTCTTTCGAAACCTCAATTTAT
Source organism: Ixodes ricinus (assembly GCA_037355805.1). Classification (NCBI taxonomy): domain Eukaryota; kingdom Metazoa; phylum Arthropoda; class Arachnida; order Ixodida; family Ixodidae; genus Ixodes; species Ixodes ricinus. The sequence continues at coordinate 140,164 of JAZHYW010001124.1, read as the reverse complement.
ATGCGATTCCGTGTCAGGATGTACAAAAAAATTTTTTTTCTAAGTTTACATTTAGTGCGCAGGCGAGCTGGAGTAAGTTTACCATGATGATTTTGAGCCCGAGACTGGGGCAAATTGAGAAATATTTTTTTTTCTTAAAGTTAAACGGCACCAGGAAAAAAGACACGATGCACCGAGTCAACGTTCGCTCGCATTTTGCAGCACTGATTGCAAGTTCGTCTCAGAGCTTTAGAATCTGCGCCCTTACGTCTTGCAGGTCAGTGTACATGGTTCCCATTTTTTAACTCTCTAATTACTTTTTCTTCCACAGTAAAAAAAAAATTATTCCGCTTTTTGCGCCAGGTTTGGGTTAAAATTATCATGGTAAATTTTCCAAGAGTTCCCATTGTGGGAACTAAAATAACACAGCTTTTAGGGGCGAAGCTCCTTAGGGTCTAGCCTTGTCCATCCGTCCGTCCGTCCGGCCTTCTGTGCTCACATCGATTCCACTGCCTCCAAAAACGGCCTCTCTAATAAATAAAAAAAAGAAAACGTACGCCCGCAGGGGGATTGGAATTCAGGACCGCTTCCTTACGAGGCAGACGTCTTAACCACTACGCTACACTCCTATGTTGCATGTAGCCGCTCAACGTCTATACAGGAGAGGGCGCTGCGGTAAAATGCGTATATAATCGCGTTAAACTTTGCATGCATTGGCGTCAACGTTTATAGATGAGAGGGCGCTGCGGTCAAATGCTCAACTGCGTATATAACCACGATCCATACCACACATTCTCTTTCTGACATGGACCGTTGACTTAAGCGGTGGAGATGCGTTCCCACGGCTTCTAGCGGATCCAAGCTGATCCGCTAGAAGAACCACTGGCTCTGTATTTCACCAACGATAAAGCAGTAATAATGAAATCGAAACGCAACCCGAAACTCAGCACTACCTATGAGCAATGAAAAAAATCAGCACCATCAGCACTACCTATGAACAATAAAATCAGTATCATCAGCACCACCAGAGCTTCGCCCCAATCAACATCACTCACCACGTGGAGATGCGGCCTCTTTTTTTTTTTAGGTGAAAATATGTTTTTTTCTTCTCACTATTTAAAACCCTAAAAGTCTCAAAATAACTTAAAACCCTAAAAACAATTTAAAACCCTAAAAGTCTCAAATAACTTAAAACCCTAAAAACAATTTAAAACCCTAAAAGTCTCAAAATAATTATGAAAGAGCAAACTAGATATTCCTACGCATGAGTCTTCAGAAATTTCGGCCCTAAAACGCCAAACTTCACTGCATAAATTATGTTTTTAGCCTTGCTTAGTTGGATATAAATACCCCCCCCCCTCCAATAAAAGCAAAAAAGGCCAGAAGTCAGCTTAACTTTTAGTTGCTCGGTTGATGTGTGACGCGCACTCGGCAGCAACGGTGGCAAGTTCTTCTGGAGAGCACTAAAATCTGCTGCCTTGCATCTTGCAGGCGATTTCATCGACCCTGCTTCGACGGCATGATTGCCGTAATCGGTCCCGAGATCTTCCAGATTCATCACAAGCAAGCCAAGGAAAGCTGTTTCTTAACGGTTGGTTTCCATCTAAGCACCTGATGTCGACTGCGTGGAAAGGCACCAACATAAAGACAGGACTCTACGAGTCAACGCTGACGCACACTCGGCAGCAGCGATGGCAAGTTTCTTTGCGGAGCTATAAAATCAGCTGCCTTTCGCCTTCGAGGGAAGTGTACATGCTTTCCTATCTATCAAATTTTCTTTTTGTACCTGATATTGCTGCTGCCGCTGCTGCTACTGTAGTAACAGGTTGCTAAACCCGTCACTTTGGCCGGTGTTTGCAAAAAAACAAAATAATAATAATAATGGGGATTGTATGGTTCTAAGATGGCAAATACAGATGAGTGTTTCCTTTGCCATGAGCGCTTACCATAGTGGATATACATGACATTCTGCAAGTGCGTTAATACCTATCACACGAGCAAGTGCCCAGGTATTACCGAAAACTGCGTTTAAAACAATATGTCAGATGCAACAAAAGAGTGCCAGCAATGGCCCACGTGCACCACTGCCAAGTCTAAACTGCACGCTTCAGGTAAGTCGAAATGTAATGAGGGAGGAAAAGCTGGGAACTGAAATGTCAGAAATACTGATACACTTTAACACTCTAACTGAAATAACGTGTCGCGACTGCTCTCCAATGGGCAAGAGCATGGGTTTATTTCGAGCAGAGCTTATAGACCTTTGAATCGCTTATCACCCGGCCGAAAAATGCTGATTCATCGAGCTGTGGACGCATGTGCAGCGTCTAATATACTGCACAGCAGAAAAACAGCGCGTACTCTCAGGGCGTTCCACAGCCCAGCAGACAAAGATGGCAGAGCGCAGAAGGCGGTTTTTCGCAAAGGTCTATACAGATATAATTATATCGTACGGCACGCGCCGATGGAAAGCTACTACGTACAGTACGTATGTAGTAGCTTCCTACATAATTCTACAACATTCCTTCACCCTCACATTATTTTAGAAATCCCTCTGCTTGGTATCTGTCTGGTGAACGACTTGAACGAACACTTCGCCGTACAGTTTCTGCAGTCGGCGCCGGGGGGGGGGGGCGCTAACGTTTTTGCAGCATCCGATGAGGGGAGCTTCCATTCCCGCGAAGGAGCGATGGGTGTCGTCGCTGAGTTGGTTGGCACCGACACTGGGGAGCTGCGGTTGCGGCTGCAGCTCGGCGGCGGGCGGACCAGGAGTCACCGGAGGAAGGCTGGCAACTTGACCTGAGTAGCGATGCCTGATGTGGTCGGCTTGCGTGAACTTTACGTGCTCCGTGAGTTGCATAAGTTGGTCACATCACTGACAACTTGGGTCAGAACCTCGTCTTCCCAAGGCACCTCTCAACCCCTCACAGTTTTCACCAACACATAATCTTCCACGAGAAAGTCTGGTCCGGACATTGCGAAACATCCCTGCGTTCTTCGACCTTGTTCTGCTTCTCACGCATAGCTTAAAAGAAACTCGGTTTGAGCAAAAAACATTCCCTCGCGGTTGCCGCTTCAGAAACAGTTCGGATGGAGTGCGGCCAGGAGCACTGTTAGGGCTGTTCTGATAGCTCATGAGACAGCTATCCAAACGCTCCAGCAAGGAATGTCTCACACTCGTTAGCTCTTCGTCTTGTTACCGTTTTAGCAGCACCCATTTTGTCGTCTGTACAAGACGCTCTGCCAGGCCGTTAGTGGCCGCTGGATAAGGTGGTGTTCTCCCATGCTTAATCTTGTTAGCATTGAACAAATTGAAAAGCTCGTCCGAAATGAACTGTGGGCCATTATCGCTAACTAGCACATTGGAAAACCGTTGGCCCCGAACACACTTCGAAATTGTTCGATCGCTCGGTTAGTGGTGGTGGAAGACATCGGGCACACATATATAACTTCGGGCACCATTCTTGCCTTGCAAAAAACTGGCGTACAGTCTAGTTTAAGGACAACCTTCGCCTGATAGTTGCTTATTGTGCCAGGCTGACTAGAGAACACTGTGGGGAACTTAGTGTGTAACGCTTCTACCCTGTCTGCAGTAGTAACGTGCGACAATGACATGACACCATTCCCGTCAAGTTTGAGCCTCTCCAGCCGATTCCGCCCCATGAGCGTGGGCCTTCCTTTACCATGATCATTTACCACAATCACGGGCCAATTCATCCACAGATTTTCGTACGTCGCAGTGACGTCGCATTGGCCCTTAAGGGGAATACGTTCTCTGGTATGTTTTTGGGGCGACCTGAGATGGCTCACATTTGACATGGGAAAACATGGTTTCAAAAACACTCTTGTAAATAAGGGTAACGGCAGCTCCGGTGTCGATTTGCATGCAAACATTCTGACCTTCTACGTTGATGTTCACATCGTAACCGGAGCGAACAATGTTGACGCAATTGTAGATATCCAGTTCAGTGGTCAGTGCCCCACATTCGCACTCTTGGGACTTGGATTCTTCCTGTAAGGGCAAATCTTCGGCAAATGTCCCGCCTTAGAACAGTTATAGCAAACTGTCTTATTGTACCAGCAGTCGCTTGTCGAACGCTCCTCAGCAACTTCTACAAGGACTTTTTTTGACCGGGCTTCCTGACCTTACTGGATTTCTTGTCGCTATCTTTCGGCTTCATTTTATCACATATAGCGAAGCGCCTTTATCGCTGAATTGCAGAAACGCTGTCTGTCATGCAGCGAGTTCACGGTCCAACGCAATCTTGCACGCCTTTTCCAAAGTGAAGTTTTCTTCAGCAAATAACGTCGTTCGGTTTCTTCACGCCTTATTCCTGCCACAAGTCTGTCACGAAGGGCCTCTTGTAAGAACTGTCCGGTATCACACTTTCTTGCCAGGTACTTCAAGGCTACAATGAAATCTTCGACGCTCTCTTGTTCCTCGTACACCCGTCGTTAAATTTACATCTTTCGGCTATAACCGAGTTTCTTGGACTGCAATGATTCATCAAAAGCCTCTTTACTTCTTCGAACGAAGTATCTCCTGGCACAGCCGATGCTACCAAACGCTTGAATACTTCGTACGCTAGAGCTCCTATAACAGTCAGAAACACTGCTAGCTTCTTCTCGGGCTTGACGCCGTTCGCACTTATGAAATGCTCAAATCGCTCTAAATACTATTCGAAGTTACGTGCCTTTTTGCTGTTACCTGTCAATCCTTCCTAACCGCGCCATTTCCGGGTAATTGGCGTTGTACTTATCGTTTGTCGCCTTCAACCGACGGCTTGCGTGTCGGCTGGTTCCGTCGATGCGGTAGCTTCCTCCCGCTTACTCAGCTCTTGCTGCTGTCATTGAGGTATCGCTTGCATTCTTTGGCTGCTCGGGTGCGATGGCATCCTCGTCGCCAATGAACTAACTTGTCACGACTGCGTTCCAACGAGCAAGAGCCTGGGTTTATTTAGGGCAGACAGTTTATCATATGATAGTATCACACCACACGCGGCGATTTCTCCGCAATACAGTACGTACGTAGCAGGGCTGGGCAGTATCACGATAAAAATGTATCGCATTAGTAACTTACAGATACTTTCGAGTATCTGTATCTCTGTATCGAGATACATTTCAATCATATACTTGTACCTCAGTAGTGAAATACATTTAAGATGTATCGCTTGTATCACGATACTTTGCGAGACCTAAGTATCTCGTTACGTTTGTCGCGCTTTTTAGGATAAATATAAAATGTAAAAACATCGGTTTGGTGCAAGTTGCTTCGTAATTTATAATATGAACCCTCCCTATAACATGATCTATCTCAGTCACTAATATTTAAAAAAAACTGGTTTAAAGGAGGTAACTTGCAAGGATAACAAAATCGGCTCTTACTTGCAAGAGTAACAAAATCAGTTCCTCTCACAAAGCCCTTCACTCTTTCCAATTTAGCAGAGCGAACTCTGTAAAGCAGAAAAAGGAGCGGAGAAAAAGCACGGCCCTGTTGTCCTATCTTCCCAAGCTATGGATGACTCCAGAAGAATGTAAGACGACAGTTTCAGATGCGCCCTCACGGCAAAACAGGATTCATTTCGAGAAGACGCCTTTTGTAAAGCATGGTACGCTGTCTTTAGCGTTCTGTGACTATGTAGTTCAACGGGGGTGACATGATTGTTAGCGGCATTAATGATAAATAAAGAGTTCGAGGTAGGGGTAGTGCATAAAATGGCACACAAAAAGGAGCTCAAGCATAATTTATCATTCGCATTCGCCATGAACTACACAGTGCCAACGTAGCACCATTCAGGAACAAATGTATTTCAATAAGTATCTGTATATCTATTTCGGAATACTTTTTTTTTCCGTTCTCGCAGAAGTGTCTCAGGGGTATCCCGTTGCATAAAAGACAAATGTATCTAAGTATTTGTATTTTGGGCCTTGAAACAGGTGTATCTCAGTACTTGTATTCCCGAAAACTATTTGGGACACTTCCGCCCAGCCCTGGTATCTAGTAGCTTCCTACGTCACGCTTCAACATTCATTTCTATGATAGAAAAAAAAACCACTTCTTACTATAAAAAAAAAGTCAACAAGATCAAACAGTCTATCTAACACATGTCTGACAAGTACGATGAAGTACTTGCGGAGACGAAACAGCAAAAATAAGAGATTTAAGAACGTATGAAACGTGTGGAAGAAATGGAAAGCAATGGAAATCCTAAAGCAGGAAACAAATGCGCTTCAATGCAAAAGTAGAGTCGAAGGCAACACCCTAAGGCGCGTGGTCTCAACCTTTTACCAAATGAGAACTGTTTGAACAAACTAAAAGAAATAACAAACCTAGTAGGCGTTTCTGAGCTGACCTGAGATGACATTGAAGCTGTGTAAAGAATTACAGGGAAACCAGACAAGGAGACAGATGATTTTAGAAAGGTATCCAGCAAAATTTGTCGGATATTTGACTGATGAATAATCTAACAGCAAAAACAAAAACAAAAACTGCTATGGCCGCTGCGAAAACAAGAATAGCTGAAAATCACTGCCAATTCGTGTATCACAAGAGCGGGACGGTCTGTAAGGAACTCCCGGTGACTGTCCTATTCGTATTAACAAAAAACAGTGATCTGAAAAGAAAAAAAGGTCGCCGAATAATCAACCGATGGAAAGTTGCTAAAATATGTAAATACTACGCGTGATTATAATCAATGTGCTTTGCATGACTGTCAATCGTTCCAGCGCTGTATTGATGATAAGGTATACATACAACTAAAATACTTAAATTGTTTCACGTAAACGCATAAAAAAAATGGTGAAAGAAATCTGATTAAGTGTGCAGCTATCTAAATTCACTTTGCTGTTAATTTGATATTTTTTTCTTCAACTAAACATGGTATTACGGAAAACTAAATATTGTCCATTTTAAGAACTACAATTGCTGGGCGATTCTCAGAAATTCGCAACGTCGGAGTGGTGTTGCTTTGTTTTGTAAAAGGATATGTTATCATACCAATTCCCGATTTTACTTATATAAACAATTATTTCGAATTTTGGATGTGAGACATGGTACTATTATAATAGCACCGGCCTCCCTCATCCGTGTAAAATATATTTTTTCTACTTTCTCGAAGACTTGCTAGAATATATTACGTCTATAAACCTTATTGACTGGAATTATTAAGTCTATACACCTTATTGTTTGGAAATATCACGTCTATAAATCTTAAATTTTGACTGATAAAACTGCGAAATCACATTTTTTGGAGATTATTAAAAGAAATGGCTGTAAAAATATAACAAATGCTCCCTCTCAGATAGGAAATTTCTGAACGAACATTAGCTCGAATAACAAAACGAAGACGCAAACAGCAAACGCTCACCACGGTTATTGAGACTTTCATACCTCCGGGTTTATATAGAATGATTACATAGATAGAAATAAATTTTTAAACAAATCCGTCGCGCTGAGAGTTGAGAAAAAGTTTCCAGCGCAGTAACGATGAACGATGAACGAGAGAGTAAGTGGATAAATTGAAACATTATTTAAAATATTGAAACTTGAAGTAGCATTAAATATACCTACACGCAGAAAAAAACTTAGTTGCTTACGGTTTAACAAACGCGGGTCGTGGCTTTTTATGTAAATGCGTCTGGCTTGGGGTTTATTCGTCGGCGTTCATATGGGCAAATAACGAAATACCGTATGCAGCCGAGCGATGATGAGATGCAAGAGACGCCCCACGTCTCGCGTTAGTTAACCTGTTTGTTACTCCGGAAAACAAGTTTGAATACCTTCAATCTGCATCTACTTATATTAGATGCAATCTACGCTAAACAAATTTCCTGATATTTAACTAATTAATAACCGATCGTTTTAATTTCTCATCGACTAGGTTCAGTTGGTGTAAGATTGACTTGATATTGCTATTTGCACAGGTTAGATAAGACACCATGAAAAAATTGCTAAACTTTTCCATATTTCCCGATAATTCCCGATAAGTAAACGAAAAATAAAATAAAAAAAGTGAGAGTAATTGGTGAAAAAGTAAAATGGAGATGTAAATCAGAAAGAAAAAACAAACAAGAGGAAACGCAGCTCTTGACGCGCCACATTCAAACACAAACGCGCGCGCGCATGCACGTGTAAGACCACACACACACGCGCACACACACACACACACACACGCACACGCACACGCGCGCGCACACGCACGCGCGCACACACACACACACACACACACACACACGCGCACGCACGCACACACACGCACGCACGCACGCACACACGCACGCACACACACACACACACACACACACACACACACACACACACACACACACACACACACACACACACACACACACACACACACACACACACACACACACACACACACACACACACACACATGTTCGTGCAAAAACATAAACCCAAACGCGCGCGCAGAAACACTCGCGCGCACACGCGTACAGATGCGAGCGCGCGCACAGACGCGCCCTGCGGCGAATATATTTTTTAAAGTCCATCACGAAAAACATGATTGTGTCGTAGCCCTCTTTAGTGTACGGAAAACTGCATTTGCGCTCAGGAAAGAAATCCAGGACGCTGAAGAGACTAAGAGTGAAACCGTCCTTAAACTCAGCTAGCTAACAAGGAAGTAGAAGAAAAAAAGTAGGGGAAGCAAAAAAAAGGCTTGGGGTAATAAAGAAGGGCAATTTTTTTGTGCGCACTCGACGCGTCGGGCAATAATAAACGGGAACGACATTTTGAAGCATGAATTATGGAGTTTTTCGCGCATGAGACATCTACATTAAAAATAGTGTTCAGAGAAGAAAAATAAGTATCCTGCTAGAAACTGAATATAAGGCGTCAAATATCCGAAACGTTTTTTTTTATTATTTGTTTTTCTTGTGGGAGGCCGTATTTTTTAAGCTTGTCGGCGAAAGACGTTTTTTTTTTAACTTTCGAATATATTCCCGAATCTGAATCCTTTGCTGAAAAGTCTTGTGCGAAAGATGATGCAAAGCTAGGCTTGCCGCTTTCAAAAAAGCTCATTTAGAAATGTTTCCTTTTTCTTTTTTTTTTCTTTTCAAGGGGAACGTATTTCTCATTCCTCCATTCAGGAATCGCGTTTCGGGTTTCGCCGCGTAACATAAAAAAAAAGAAAAATTGAGATTTTGATTAGCTCTCTTTACGAACGTTAAAGAATGTGGAATCTAATATTTTCAGGAGATGCAATCTCTATCTTTTCCGAAGGAGCGCCCGCACTGCAATCTTTCAGAACGGACTCGTCTCTGAAGTTGTGATTAACCAAACAGATAATTTTTTGTTCATTTAATAAAGAAAGCTGCTTAGAGACTCTACTTTCTCAGAGACATAAATACACTTCACTGTAGTTTGTGTGAGCGGTTCTTCAGGATCACACAATTTAACCGATCTCGAAATCTCCCTTGCTGTTTGCTTTCGCATCCTATATGTGCATCGTAACATACGTGTGTGGACCCACTTTAATGCGATGCACGGAGACAGTCATTCATGACGAGAAATAGAAATATCCCAGCAAAATATGAAGCCTAGGATACGATTCTATATCATAAATGTTTTATGATATCAGTGAGCGAATGATATCAGGATATCAATCAGTGAATGAAACGCTGTGAGCGTTGTCCCTGCGCTCATTGGAAGTTTGAGATGTATTTCCGTTCTTAGCTTCGTCAATCACTAGGAATCTTCTATACTTCGTTTCAGCTTTGGTCCGGGCGCGGCCGATGTTATGAGCCGAAGGGCCAATCAAACAGCGAAAGAGGCCCAACGTCATTGCGTGCTCTCTGCAGTTGATAGGATCAACCGGTATTCGCCGTCTCTCTGCGCGTACTCCTCCGCCGGCTAGTCCCATCAAGCGCAGAGAGCACGCCATGACGTTGCGCTTTTTGCGCTGTTTGATTGGCCCTTTGGCTCATAACATCGGCCGCGCTCGGACCTGAGGTTAAATGAAGCATAGTGTATGGCGGAATTGGTTGTCCCCGTGTGCTGCAGGAAAGCGAACTCGCCGATTTAGCTTGAAAGTGATTTTGTTCGTATGGGAAAGCTGAGTCGTTCTAACGTTCCCGTAAATCAATTTAAGATAGAAAAAAAGTTACATGTATTTTGTCGTACGCTATTTCGTTTTAGAGACCTTGGGCAAACTGAGGCTTCAAGTAATACCAAGGCACTCATGGCTCACAAAATAACTATTCAAGTAAGGTTATCAGGTTGTCAGCACTGCTGACCTTTGAAATCAATACTGCTATATATTTTTATCTTTGTTTTTGTTAGAGAAGTGGGGGGGGGTCCCTTGATTTTGACTCTCTTCTCCTGTAAACTCCTTCTTGCGAAACGTACGCGAGGCGTAAATGCTACATAATATACCATCTCATCGTAAAAATGGAGATGATAAAGACGACAACGAATATTTAGTATTATATAATCATTTGGGCAAGCGAGGTAAATTTCGGCCGAAATAGGGAAATTTCAGACGACCGCTAGGGAAATCCGGACTTTCCGTGTTGACATCCGTGGTCTGAAGCATCACTTAAACAGGTCCTGCGCTCCGACGATGAATTGGTGTTCAGATCCGCACTTGGTAGCCGGGCTGGAACTGGGCGTCATGGCGACGAAAGATTGTACCGGCCATCGTTAGCAAGTTGTGCGGCTTGAATCAAAATGCGGACGAGCTGGCGGACTTCTTCCTCTCGTTGAGTGATGAACCAAGCGTCGTCGTCCTGTTCGCCTTCGTGGTCGACATCACACTCGTCGTCAATATCGTCATCGGGTTCGTCATCAAGGTCGTCGTCAACGTTGTAGTCGGGGTTGTCGTTGAAGTCATCGTACTGGTCGTGCTTGTGTCGCCGTCAAATTTTGTCAGGGTTTCTGTCGAATTCGTAGTCGGGATCGCCATCGATGTCGTCGTTCGAGTCGTCGCCTGTGTTATCGTTAGTGTCGTCGTCAATCTCGTCGTCAAGGTTGAAGACACCGCTTGTCGTCTAGGCCGTAGTCGTATTCGTTGTTGACGTCGCAGCCTGGGCTGGTCTTTGGAGTCGTCCGTTTCATCGTCAGCGTTGTAGACGAAGTCGTCATCACGTTATCATCGAGGTCGTAGCCAGGTGCTTTGCCAAGTTAATAGTCCGGGTGGGTTTTGAGACCATAGTAGAGGTCGTCGTTGATGTCACAGTTAGAATTACCTTCGGATGCTTTCGGGGGCGTTGCTTAACGGTCGTCGTCTGCGGAGTTATCGTGTTCGCAGGTGGTACGCATCGTGGGCATAGATTGCGTTACCCCGCACTTCCAACAAAATGTCACGAATAAAAACATACACTCAAATAGTAAACTTGGAATGAACGTTTAGTGGGGCGAACTTGTGCCGAGAAGCATAAAGTACATACTTTGACGGCGGCGGAAGGATGACTGCCTCAAGCAGCCATACGAAGGTCCTTTTGTAAATGCGTGTGGATACAATCAAGTTGCCGAGCTCAAACAAGCAACAAGATTATCGAGTCATCTGGAAAATTCCAGTCATGCAAACGAAAGAAAGAGAAGATGGACACGCGCTGGCGGGGATAAAACTCAAGCCAGCGGCGTGGGAGTTAAGCACGCTGCTGACTCAGGCATTCCCACGCGGTAATATGTTATATTTTCGTACTTCGTAGTTAGCGGAGATGTGACTTCAATGGATTCAGTTTAGATTATTTATTTACATGCTCCGATCTATGTCACATAAACCAGGTACTTTTTTTTTTTTCACTAAGCTTGTATTTCCCATCCGTCGCCTTTAGCAAGAGGCAACTACCATTCATTATTGTTTTGAATCTAACTTTGATAATTCAATGCCTCATCGAGATTTAAATCCGAATGTTGGTGAATGCATACCTTCCTTATAAGTGTGACAACGCGGGTATATTCTGAGTTGGCTACTTCTTGTTTCCTGTTTGAGATGCATTAATGACCTGAAAAAGGTTTTCAGGTCATTAAAATAAATTCTACTTTTGTTTTGTACACCACACTGTAGACCGGGCGGTTGTTCGTAGAAACAAGAAATAAAGGTTGATATTTTTTGTGTGGATGTTTACTCAGTTTTTTTTTAATACTTTCCGAAAGCGTATTGTTCCAACTATATGTTTACACATATAGAGATTACTTTTGTCTTCAAACATGGTATTGTGTACTTGCATCAGAGCTCTCTGTGGGTCTCACCTATGCTATTCGTAAAGTGTTATGAATTTGTATACTGACTGCTAAGAAGTGCAAACCAACCTTACAGCGGCATAACTACAAGCGAGGAGTAGAGGCAGTTTTGTCAAATACCAGTCATATTACTCTCGGCGAAATCTTATTTATACTACAACTTCCATTCGTTCAGCGATAAGGTATAATTTTACAAAATAATTCTCCTAGCCAGCTTTATTCATCGTTTACATTCGTGAACAAGTTAGCGCTTACGTACACCACAGCAACGTACATGGCGTTTCCTCGTCTAAAAAAAAGTATAAACATGACGGGACTTCTTGCTTGTTTCTTTTTGCTACGGAAGAGTAATATTCTTAGAAGTGACACGTTTTTTTATATTTTAGACTCGTTTTTTGTTAATTCCTAGGATGGGAAGGAATTTTGAATGTCATTTCTATGCCCCAGCAGCCTTTCACGCATGTGAACATTTTGCTCCACGTTACATTTGCTGTCCGTTAGCGCTCCTTGTCGTTAGGGGTTATTTCAAGTTTATTTTATTATACTTAGAGGGCGATATTCACATGGCGAGAGGATAACGTTGTCACGATTGGGCATGTTAGCACCACTCTTAACGGAAAGAAATGAAATCGATCATTAGTTTATGGTATTTAGTTCAAACGAGGCTCCCGCGCGTACAATCGGAAATGGAAATAAAGAAACGTGAAAATAAACTACACATGATGATGCGGAATATAATTATACTTTTGGCGGTTTAAAACAGTTCGTCGCCATCATTTCGTTTCTTTATAATTTATGGTCGCAGATATCCGCAGCACAGACAAGGACGTGACCAGGATGAATTCCTTCATTTATGGTGCTTTTGATCACGGCTCTTGCTGCAAAATGAGGTAGAAAAATTGGCGTCCGCACGAAGTGAGCTCAACGTTTTATGAAAGTTGTATTTTAGTAGTGGATTTCAACTTAAGAAATTTTAAGGCGCAGCACTGTTTCTGCAAAATGGGACAACGAGAACAATATTCATGAAAACATTCAACTACCTTCTCCGACGCAGACAGGTGAGTCATACTGACAGTCGTTTTTCAGTCTTCCGTCCTAAGATGGCGCCACATAAGACTGCGCGTTTGTGGCGGTATCACGTTTTCAATTTTTTTTGTCCCAATGCTATCATGAATGCGCGTTAATCTTCTTTTTTTCTTTTTATTTGGTGGCACCCGTTGAGAAATGCGATTCCTCCCTAAATAAGCCCTTTAAGAACGAAATTTTCGAATTTTTTCTTTTCATTACACTGTCGAACAAACTAATATGGCCGTCTGTTCAAAAGTAAATGAAAAAAAAACATTTTTTTACTGATGATAATCGCTTGCCATTTGGATTGTTTTGCTTGGTCTAAGAAGATCTGTTCAATATTTAAAAAGTCACGTTTTCGAAGGCTCTTCTCCAAAACGTGATATTTGATTAGAAAGGAGGCTTTCCAGGGAAATGTTTTGCAGAGCTTGGGGCGGGTGTCTTTGATAGCGCTGTAATTAACTTACAGGAAACGTTAATTACAGAAGAAGAAATAACGGTCAGTATGACTGTTCTTTTCTTTTCATCTCATTTTTTTTAAACCAAAGTTTTTATCTAATTTTAAAACTTCAGAACCCGCACTTTTGATTTTATATAGGAATGAATTTTGGTTCTCGTTTGTATATTTAACGCTTCTCCCGTGTCGCTTAGTCAAATTGCGTTTCAAAGAAGCTTCATCATCACTGAGTTAACCTCTCTTAAAGTCTTCAAGGGGAGCAAGACAGCTTTGATGCCAAAGCATAATATAAGAAGCAATAACTTTGGAAACAATATCATTCACTTGACTGGACTCTCAAAAATTCAGAAAAAATTATATTTTCCTATGGTTCCGAACACTTCAACTGCTACCTTCATTTGTAAATAAATGAAAGATAAATCTGCAGATCTATATTTACACACATATATATATAACATATTGACGTATTTAGCGCACAAGGTAAAGAGAAGAAGGAGGGGACAGAAAAGAGCGCTTTTTTCTGTCCTGTCCATCTTCTCTTACCTTGTGCGCTAAATACCTCAATATGTTAGATTACCAACTAGCCCAAATGTCAACATTAATAGATACATATCTACGCGATATTTGCTGTTGCCATTTTATGAAATTACAACATTTGGAAACAGGGCAAATCGATACTAAATATTTATTTTATACCTAATTCTCACGTGCCGAATGTGCATATACACTATATGGTTCGAAGCTATAAATTTCCTACGTAGCCTCGTCACTTTAACATAATATTTCTAACGACACACAAACCACGCGACAATGCAGCTAACAAAAACGCCCAACATTCTTTTCGAATGAAGCGTGCCATTCTGGTGCCCTTTTTGACAGCAAAGAAATGCTGACTTAAAGTGCATCCTGCTAGAGTGGCTCCGAAAATGGCGATCAAAGTTTTAATTTGCTCGTCGGCCCCATCGGAAAGGCCGCGTTTACGACACCCCAAAGCCGATCGGAATCCCCCGCAAATAGAAAAGAAATGGCGCCAGCCGCAGTCATCGAACGCATTTGACGCAACGCCGGGCAAAGTACTTTCCTAAAGCCCCGACTTCTCGACATCGATCCCTAAAACGCTCACTCCAGCTCCGAGAGCCATGGTTACCAAGCCGAACGATTTCCCACTGTACACGGAGACGTAGAAAAGCGCAAGAGTGGCTGAAATCCTAAATCTAACGGTGAGATTCGTGACGACAATGCTAGTGAAACCGAGTAAAATAAAAAAAGGAGAGAGCAAAGGAGGGGGGGGGTAGTTTAACTCAGCGTGACTGAGCATACGAACGCGAATTTCAAAGTGGCATGTCCCCGGCTTGCGTATATGCGACGACCTCTGCTCCGCTGCGGTACAGCGAAAATGGCTCCTCCTAAGGGGCCAGCACTCGACGGAGCTTGGACGACTCGAACCTGCGGGGCACGCGCTCGCTTTCAGCAGCATCATCGATCCACGATGATCCAGAGTCAACAGGAGGCCGTCCGACGTTCCTGCCTCCTTCGGGCACGAGTCATAATTCCGCAGTAGCTCACGTCCCGTGCATCCTTTGCTCGTCGATTCGTCCCAGATTTGCCGGCGCTGCTCCGATAACTGAAAATAAGCCGCTGAAAGCAGAGCGAAGATAAACGAGGCGGAGGAGCCGAACAGCTTTCGAGAGGCTCCTTGCAGAGGCGGGATGAACGGAGAGGGCGGAGTATGCCGTGCTTAGCTGCTGGAGTCTGCTTTCCCTTTATGTCTTTATGGAAGGTCCTCGTCAAAAGCTTAATCTCGAATCGAATGTTGTTGTTTTTTCTCTCGACATCGTCTCCCACGTAAGAAGGAACGATGAAAAATAAAAATAAGAAAGGGATGAGGGTGCCAAGGAGGTGTTAGGGCACGTCCATAAAGTGAGACCTTAATCAGGTTCCCTTGTTTTGGTAATCCGGTTTATGCCAAGAAGGCAGGGTACTAAAGTTTCAAGGCGATAAAAGCCGCGAGCACGGAGATTTCCGAATGGAAGGCGTATTGGGCTTGTTTTGGCCGAAGTAACTCACCGCAAATGCTGCTTTCTTAGCACGTTTTTCTCATAATCCTTTAGTGTTTTGTTTTTTCAATCCCGTGGGAAGCTTTGACCTGAGCAGCGCTGAAGCAGATACGTATAAGCGTTAAACAGGCGTCTAACGATCGCTCGCGTATACTGCAAAAGTGTTACCTTAGATATTAAAAAAATATGTGAGACCGTAAAATATAAAAATAACTTGAAGCACATTAAGGATTCCACTTCACGAAATTTGATTACGATTGCTTCCTTTTTGTTATATAGAGCAACCTAAAGCTCTAATCACACTTACCCTAAAATTTTCGAGCACAATACCCGAAAGTGCCGTTTGATTTAAGGGCTTATAAAATACAAGTGCTTACAAAATAATGGTGTCATTCAACAGTAAAAAGACTTAGCTGACGATTGTGCCCACTGAACAATACACATGTAAATCTGTACACCGCTTAACTTCACCGTGTATTTTTTTCTTTGCCCAAATTACAGTAGAACCCCTAATTTAAGAGCACATCGCTTTTCTTTATTCCGTCTCATCCAACTGTTGCCACACTTGTTGCATTTACACCCACGCTTCGTTTTAACTAGAACAAGCGGAACCACACTACCTTGACAAATAGGCAAATAGAAAATAAGTAAAATCGAAAGTGATTCAAGTGATAAAAAAGCAAAGCGATGTTTTCGCTTAGCTAAGGTCATGTGTATGTGGTTACGAAAGAAAATAAGTGACTGCCTTTCAAAGTTAATTTCCTTAAGAGCGCATTATTTGTGAAGTATCCGACATTAAAGGAGCACTAAAATGAAGTGTATATTTGAGAGTGTCTTGTTATAAACAGTACCATGACCAGATACACATGCCCTAAGCATCAATTATAAAACCTAAAGCAACAATTTTAGGTGAAACTATTTTCTTATTAAAACACGAGCAACTATCGCGACAAGTTCCTTTTCCTAAGATAGATCTCAAAATAATAGAGTCGTAACGCGATGCTTAACTGTTTTTCTAGTTGAAAACAAAACGACCCTGCACGATTGCAGTATTGGGTTTTTCTCGAATGCTTAGCACAAAGGGGAGTGACCCGATGTTCCGTCGCGTATTTATACGCAATTGTAATTTTTATATTTCTGCACAATTAGTGCACATAGGTTGAGTTTGCACCGTAAAAAAATGTCAAACTAAACTTGAGCGCTCCTTCTAACCGCGTTGTGGCCGACATGCTAAAAAACATTATTCTTGCTTGTTATTTTTACTAACTCAAGATTTTCGAATAAACATCTCGCAACAAAATGCCTAGAACATGTATATGTGCCACAAAAATAAATCGCTGATCGTGTATCTTTTGAATTCTTTGAATGCTTCGCAATTAACATTACCATACAGTCCGATGTGATGGCAGTGTGGTAGCCATGCAGTGGTTTAAATAACCTAAAGAAGTCCAAAGTTGCAACTGGGTCGCTTATTTGTTATATTGTAACGTAACTATAGTGAATGGAAGGATAAATCAAACGAATGAGCTATAGTTTTTTATCCGAAATATGCTTTGAATAATTCTAGAGTTTTTTTTTCCTTTTCTCTCAGAGAGTACTGAACGAGTTTGATACAAACGAATATTTATATAAATTATAAAGAAACCAAATGTTTTTAGCTGTCCCTTTTTGATTGCGAATATTTCTGAAAAACAAATTTTTCACCTGCTGATTATTATTTAAATCAATTTTACCGAAAACAAATTCACAATAAAATATACCGGTAACATACAAAAGCGCTGTACTAACGTACTGGGAGGTTAAAATATTAGCGCGTATGCTTATTTTAGCTTAAACGCATAACATAAAAACTCGCATTTTCTCTTACGTGGCTGTCCAAAGAACAGTGTGTTAAAAGTTATTCCTTCATGCCTTCAGTGATTTTGACTACTCTGGGCATCGCAGTCACAAAAGGATCTGACCTTGGCCCCCGAGGATCAAAGGAGAGAAAAGCGAGTATGGTTTCGAACGCATCGGTGAAAGGTCAAGGCGCTAGCTTCAGCTCCTCCAACTGTAAAACAGTAAAGCCCTTCGTAGCTTTCTTGTGAATTCTCCTGAAGGGCGCTCGTGGTGGAGCCTCATCGGGCGTTGTCTAAAGTGGACACCCATATCATCTGACGCTCCAATGTCGGTCCCCATCAGCCTGTCCTTGGTTTTTGTCGCCCCTAAGTCACAGTGGACGGGTTCCTCAACCCTTTCGGGGCAATCGTGCACATAACTTGCTGAACACTCGCTATCATGAGAGCCAACGTTTTGAGCAGATACGAGGTCGAGCGTGGCCGCGAATAGGTGTGCTTCGTCCAAGAGCGGGGCTCAGCGAATGTCGGAAGCCGCCGGACATGTTCCGGTAAGCGCAGTTATGTGCTCGCAAACGCTGTTGAAGCCTGGAATTAGAGCTCCGGCGGCGGCCGTGGTAGATCGTCGGTGAGCTCATGTGCACCAGGACAGCGATGGTCTAGAGGCTTTCGCGGACGTTGGGAACACCGAGCTGACGCCCGCGCCCCGACCGCGGTTTAACGTTGGGACATGGATACACTCAGGATACAATGAATGAAAATCGGTCCACAATTGTCTGCTGGACCCGGACGGGTGCATAGCCCCTCCGCCAGCCGAAGACACCTTCTTGGAGCCCGGCTGCGCGTGGACTGGACAGAATGCCGATACTGCCACCGCCAGTATCGTAGCAGCTTTGAGACGCTGCACGAAAGAGCAGAGAATTGTGAATTCCGGTGAATTTGTAATCAAGGAAAAGATTGTTGAGGCCCTCAAGACACGTAGGTTTAGTGGACGGACGTTGGAAAAACTTGCGAAAATTGCAGTTAAAACCGGGAACGCTCGCAAACGAGCTAATAGGCACTTGATTCAAAACTGCAGACAAAGACAACATGTTGCTTTGCTACATCACAACAATAGCTGAAGAAGAGTTAATGAGTCTTTCGTCAAGATTGTGATTCCCGCAAAGCTACGGAAAAGCTTTATAGGTACATCCACGACTCCACTATGCCTGCTCATGGTAGCGGCACTAAGACTTGTCATTCGTTAAGCCGCGCCGTGGCCTGCTTGGTGATGAGGCGACAGGTATTCCGTTACAATCTTAGCTGGCTTGCCAAAAGGCATGGACAAGAGAGTGGTAGCCTCCGGGTGCGATACAGCCTGTGGTAGGTCACTACTCGTGGGAAACGGTCGCGACATCATTCCTCAACTGCTACGAGAGTTTGATACTGCGAGAGTTCGATGCTGCAAGAATCCAGCAGACAGCACATCACGATGCGATATGTTGTCACCTGGAATTCAATAGAGGAGTTTAGGGAACCGTTTTTGCAGAAATAATACTATACGATCAACTCTCCGGAATGAACTGTGCAGTCGGGAGGTCACTTCTGCCTTACCGTATTCTAGTGTTCGAACCGTAAGCTGTGGTCGTGTGGTGAAAGCGGCTGACACATTGAAGCATCTCGACTTGATTATAGAACGGCAGTTTTGCTGTGGGAACAAGCTTGTCGAAGCTTCAAACGTGAACGAAAGCATTCGTAGTTGTGCTTGGAAGAAATATCATGGTGGCGGTGTAAAAATAAAGTCACAAAAAATCAAGCAAAAAACAAAAGCAACGTGTAAAACACACGAACAATTTCTTAGCATAATATTGTTTGTTTGTCTTAGCTTGCGGGAATATGGCATAGCCCAGTTGATTGAAGCGTTGCTCTCCAATTTTAATGAAGGCGCCGACGACACGGGATCAAACCTTGTCCGATTTCCCAGTCAATAGTGGTAAGGAGTCCCGGAAAATTGCAGCGCGGTGCGAAGGTGTGCCACGTCGGCTTTGTGGAAGTGAAGTTGGCGTAGCACTTCCACTTCATCCATCTACGCATTGTCGAACGTTTTTATTCTTTCCGTCAAAAATATTTTCGATTTCGGGCTAGCCAAGTCAAATAAAAGGATTTTCTAAGGTTTTCTTTGCTAATAAAATAAATTTGAACTGATCGTTAAACATTTCTATCGCCATGATTCCCGCGAAAATCGTCTGCTCCTTTAACAGACAAAATTTTCAGTCACGGGGCTACGCCGCCGCCGCATTCAGCACTCCCATTTTAGCAAAGCAAGACAACATGGTTTTTAGTTCCACAAATTTTGCTTCAGGTTATTTTTTAAAAGGGAAATATTTCTCCTTCCGTTTTTAAAAAAGACACCCCCCCCCCTCCCCACAAAAAAAAGTATTTTTTGTATTAATTTTACAAAGTCACTGCGCATTTCCGTTTCCAAGCGGCGTGACCTTCAGCGATCGTCTGCGTCTGCAATTGCGGTGTTCTATAAAAGTCTATTCATGGAAAACGATCGGTAAAATCTCCCGATACGAGGTGCCGATCGTTCGGTCTATCGACCGTGTTTTATTCCGGTTCAGCCAAACTCTCTAATGTTGGGGACTCGGTCTTACGAAGAAACCCACGCACAAAGTAGCGATGTTTGCGGTTTTGCTGACTCCTGGCTCTAAACTGGGTAGGGTCCTACGAGGAAACGACGGGATTGTTGCGTCTTACCTACACACTGCCTCGACTATATGGTACCGTTCACGTCACTGATTTGAAGGGGTATTTACATCGCTGCTAGGAAGACTATGAGCCAGACGCTACGGAAAGAGATGGGGAGCGTTCCGCTCCAGCGACTTGTTGCGCGTGTCCCCGAGCACGGACCATGCGTGGTGGTCAACCGGTTCTTGAACAGGTTTACAGCAGCAGGGCCTTCGCAAAAGCGGATGGCGTAAGAGTTCACTGATCCTGCACCCCTTTACGAGTGTTCAATCACGCAGAATTCACGCCTGGAACTACACCTGGAGAAGAGCTCGATGCGGCGTCGCCTTTAGACGGCCTCTCTACGGGAGCCTACCGGGATAGAGCGTGGGCGCCACGACCTTCCTGGTCAGTCAAGCCGGCCATCCTGGATCCCGATGGTCTTAATCACTGAGCATCTAATACTAGAGGCAGCGTCCTCGGAGGGGGAACGGTAGTGACGCTGGCCGGTATTGACAAGGCACACTATCCGAGCACGGCGGGAGAAGGTCCATCTTCCCCCGCCGTTGAAACCTTCCGAGGAACGGTTATACACCATCCGCGGCGAGGGACTAGCTTGGAGCAGGCCCTGATGACATGTGGCCTTGACACGTGGCCACCATATGCACATGGTGGCCACGTGAACAGCGTCCACGGGTTAAGGTGCAGTTCAATTAGTATCTCGACGACGGTAGAACCACCAACCGAGACCAGATGCCGGCTGCCCGGCGACACGATCCCTCCGCCCGCCCGAAGGCAAGCATACGCTACCCTCTCTGGCTCACCCTCTGGGCCACGAGAACAGCTGCTGCTCGCGACGTCTCTCTTGTACACCCGGAGGCATGCACCAGAAACGACTGAAGATGCTGGCTCCCACTGCCAAAAGGAGGCCACAGTTCGGATGCTCCTAAGAGCTAGGTGCGACCTGATCGCACCCGAGGTCCTTGGCCTCATTGAACCTCCTGGGAGTCACGCCGCTCCCACCAACGCCGTCCAATGCCCCGCAGCCGTCGCCGCACAGCCGCGGTTCACCTCCGCATGCCGTACGTCCGTCGGTGTTACAGTAGCTATGGATTACGCTCCCGTGTCGGAGCCCTGCGAGTTTTTGTCTGAAGCGTCCTGAAGACCCCGCAGCCCAAACTTTGTGGGGATCGCGGCCACGAGGGGGCCGGACATGGGCCTGTGGCAACCAGAGCAGACGAAGACGAGATTGGTCTGGTGCGAAACGATGAAAGGTTAAGGCGTTACCTCCAGCTCATCCAACTTTGAGACTGTTAAGCCCTTTGTACCTTGCGATGTGTAATCTCCTTCAGTGCGATGAAGGAGGGACCTGATCGGGCGTCGGATAAAGTGGACACCCACGGTACTTTTGATACCTCTTGGACTATATTTATTTCAAATCGACCATTGCTTTTCTTTCATTACTCCATGTTATGAAAGGCCCAATTTTGTTCCGCAAGCTGCTTATTAACAACGCAGTTTATAGCGAAACAGTAGCAGATCATCTTCAAAGACGTTTTTTCAAACTTGGTGAATATCTCCAGAGTTTTTTTTTTTTTAGAAATGGAGAGGTATATCACTGTAAAACAAAACTGTCGTGATCTTAAACGCAACTAGGTCGCTGACATGTTGTACTTGTTAAAAATTTAGTTTCGGGGCCAATGTCTCGGAGTTGCTTTCGTTTAGGAAAAGCCAAATGTTTACCCACCATACTATGGGTCATTTTCAGTTATTGCATAATTTTTGCTAAATGTTTATCTCAAGCCACAAGACAAAATTACCTTTAGCGGGTATTATTAAAATATTGAGCCAATACACCGCACAAAACGTTTTCACTGCAGAAACACCTCTTTTATGACAAGAGAAGACGAAGAAAGACAGAAGACAATTATGAAACCAGCGGAGGGAACTGTCGACCTACACATTCCGGGAGTTGAGTAGATAATTAGGCCGCCCCGGTCGCTCCGAGGCAAAGCACAAACCTACGGATCCCCAGGAGAAAAGATTTGAATTCCGGCCGATGTTCCTGCAATCTGCCGGAGGCTTATTGTGGAGATGGCGCTGTGTAACCGAGCTTTCGTTTGCACGACAGAAAATCCCCAGGTGGTCAAAAATAATCCTCAGTCCTCCGCTGGGGCGTGCCAGATGCCCGTCGTGGACTGGCATGTAATGACTCCTATATTTGACTTTAGATAACTTCGGGTGGCTTCACTCCTCGGTACTATGCGTTGACCATTTTTCTAGTTCAATACGCTTACGCCGTCTCCAGTATTTATCAGATACACGCTTCATGCATTCGATTAGTTCTAAAAGAATTAGAGTACCATATGATTTATTACTTCTTATTCTCAGATATACATTTTGGTCGCCTTTATGACTGAGATTAAAGAGTCGTGGAAAGTCCTAGGCGTTTGCTTTTTAACCGGCACACATTACAATTGAAAAACAAAAAGATTGGTACCGAAACCTCTCAAGAGATTGTCGTTGAAATGCTACAGCCTTTTGCACCGTCAAGTACCTCATTGCTGGAGAACGACGGTGAATCTTACCGAAGGAGGAGCCCGTCCTGCACGGCACTCGCACCACAAACTCGTCGATTCGACGAGCCGGGGAACTCCGCTAAAAGCATGTCCCGCCAAGTGGTTCTCCATAATTCTTCACACGTGTCTGGTACCGCAGGCAGTCACACACGCTGCACGCTTTGCCGAACAATTGGTCGAGGAATTGTTTCTGTAAGCACATCTTGGCCACGCTGTTTCGTTGTCGATGCTCGTCTCGCCTACTTTGCGCTCATGAATGGATGAATGGATGTTGGATGTTAATGGCTGTACCCTTTGTAACGGGAGGTAGCTTGCTCCACCAAGCCTAAGTCTGCTCTGTAGCCATAGTTGATTCTCTTCGTTTGTTTTACGAAACGTCTTCCCCTTTTTGGCGCGACACTTGCCTATACCCCGTTTCATACATAGCGTGCAACGCTGTCAAAGGTACTGAACCGGTGCGCGTGAAAAAACGGAAAAAATGTATTACTCCGCGCGTTTCGTGGACGAGTGGTACAAGCCGCTGGTCCGGCAATACCGACGTCTCGGTGGCGGTGGTTCAAACACACTTGACGCGCGAAAGTTATTTTTTTTTTTTTAGACGTACTTTTTGGGCAAGATTGTGCGCATTGCCGATGCGCATATTTCAAGTCCTCCTTTCTTCTTCCTTTTTATTTATAAGTCGCCGAGAGGCCACATTTCTACCATCTGCTCTGCCGCTTTACAAGTGTTATTTGCCTCCAGCACCGAGTTATATTTTTCTTTCGTGCAGCGTGGAATGAGAAATCGCACTGATAGCAGCCTTGTCCCAAAATTTATAATAAGACGTTAATCGACTATAGTTGTGGCCTGTACAGTTTATTTTGAAATAGCTGTCACAGGTAGGAATCTCCTCTTGGGGTACTTGCGATGCACCTTCAGGCGAATGGTGTTGTGTGTGAAATCGTCATGCTTGACGGTCCGCATGTTCGAAACTTTTACGTTGCGAGGTCTTCGCTTCGGGGACGCCACCTTGCCAGATAGACACTGCGCCTTGTACATCGCGACAGTACGGGCGCACACTCCGGTGTCGTTACTGACCGTCTCCAGGGCTTCACGACAAACTTCTCTGGGAAACGCGTTCTTGTACTCGCGTACATGTTTGCGATCACCTGCTTGCACTCTTTCGAGATCTTCGCACAACGAATCTTCAAAAACATCCGAGCAGGAGAGCTACTTGAGCTTGCTGCGTAAGACGCCATCTTCTCAAAACCAGCCAGTGCCACACAACCCAAAAACCCCCAGCGGCTGCTGCACGGACGAAAACGAAAACAATTGAAAGTAGTTTACATTACCTTTTTTTTTGTATTGAAAACAATTTGTGCTTCGTCGAAGTCATAACGCCACTATTAGTTACTAGCTCCGAAAACATTTTTTTAACATTTTGTTTCTCAGGGGACGCACTATTTTATGGGGCGAACGTAGGCACGTTAGGCGATGCAAACCGGTGCGTTAGCTTTGACTGCGTTGCACGCTATGTATGAAACTGAGTATAGCAGCCAAAGCTAACGTTTTTCATCCGCTTCGCGAGACGTCTTTCCCTGCTTGGCGTCTCGGTCTGGTGGCATTCGAAGTTTTTGTTCTTGTTCAGTTTTACTGGCATTTGTGTCATTCCTTGCCTATCGAGTTTTTAATTCAAATTTTTCTCATGTCTTTTTTTTCGTAATTTTCTTGAAAATTAGCGGTCGAGCTTGTACCTCGGCGGCTTGATCGCAACGTCTGGACAAGATCTTCTTCCGCTAGTAGAGGCGCTGCGGATCGCGACTTCTGTGCGCAGCATCCAATGATGGCTTCTTTGGTTACCAACAGAAATATAAAAGGGAACGCGCAGAGATTTCTCTCAGAAAGGTAACCGCATTACAAGGAAAGCACAACGACACATTGCAGAAAATGCTTAAGTGTTAGGCCCGTCTGCATGTCGCGAGTTTGCAAACTCCTCACCATCGTGAATGTTTTGCCAGGGGCTCGTTAAGAGTAAGGCGAGCTTCTACAGAAATAAGCAATTCCGAGAGGGTATAAACCGAAGACTTAGCAATGTGGAGAATATGCTGCAATTATCTTATCTTTAGGATAGCCGTAATTAGGCTCATGAACAATGCCCGACTAAGACAAAAAAGCGATATTTGCAGTCGGATTTATCAAACAAGATATCGGTCCCGAGCGCACGCTATACGAACGTCTCCCCAACAGGGCCCCACCCCGACGCGTGAACTTCCCGAAAACCAGTCAATCAATCAACAGCCCCAATAGCAGAGGAAAACAAGCGATCGTGAAAAGGAGATATTCATGACCATTAATCATGATCAATAGCGAACCCCCACCCCCGGCGCCCGCTCGCACCGAAAGCTAGAACTCCAGCAGTCTTCCGTGACAACCAGCCGTTCTGTCACTATCGACTTTTCCTTTTTCTCCAGAAACCGGGCAAGTATACCCGAACCCGTGCCGCGTTCGACGCCGCGATAAGCTTCGCAGGGTTTCAGCAGCAGCAGTTCTCGCCTAAAAAGATCGGTCAAACAAAGCATGCCGGCGCCTCGATAGAGAGTAAGCGGCGCGAACCCGAATGCATTAGCGTGCCTGTTTCCAGGGCGTCGCGAGCGAGTTGGTTAGCGTGACACGAGACCATCGAACGCCACCAGAGAGTAGGGGCGCAACTTGATCCCGACGAGATTCGCTTATCACGCTGGACGCACCGCAGCCCGTCTTTCACTTTCGGGTGAGGCGAAGAAAAATCTCACGAACCAACCTAAGTCCATTTTAAGGTCATTGTGAGGGCGAGCTGAAACGTTCTCATAGAGCGAACCAAGATATTATCAGCAGGATAGTCGTCTCTGATGACGCAGGCGAATATAGGGGGTTCGTCTGTGACGAGGTGTATTTCGATGAGGATATTAAACCAGGGAAACACTGTAGGTCGCCTTCGAACGGAATCGACGCAAAATTAAATCATCCGCTACCAAACGAGTCTTACAAGCAAGGTAATTTAAAGCTGGTTTACATTGCGAACGTCTTCTGTTTAATGAAGGATACAGACGAAAGTTCATGCCTCCTTTGCAAATCTCCAGTAGTTTTAATGCGAGAGCATTAATAAGATGCTCATCACAGTTTTATGTCTAGGTATCTGGCCTCTAATGTCAGGGGAGGGGGATTCCTGGTTCCTCGCTAAATTTAACTGGAAATATTCGTCACGTGACCTATGCCCCAATTCAGTTTTCCCGCTAAATTTGGAGGGAAAATTTTTCTGCGAAATTTAGAGGAGAATTGACGCCACGTAACCTACGCACCAATTTAGTTTACCCGTTAAATTTTGCGGAAAAATTGCCGTCGTTGTGACCTATGCACCAATTCAATTTCGGCGTAAATTTAGCGGAAAACTTGACGTGGACTGAAATGTCATAAATTCAGTCCACGTGCTCCAGTTCTTGGTTCTCGAGACCGAACGCCTGCCAATGTAGACCACGCATTTCATAGATAATAATCCCTGTGATTTCTGCAATTGTGTTTTCACCATACACACGCTGAAATTCACCAATGGACGAAGAAACGCTTGGGACAAGCATCTCAATGTCCCACTCTCCTCCCTCATCATTTGTGCATGCCTGAAAAGTTATCAAAATACAGCTTGATTCCTAATTAGCCACCAGACGAAAAGTTCATCATTGATCAATAGCGATCACTCAGGAACAATCTCTCACTTTCAGTCCAATCAGCAGCCGAGAGAGCTGTCGCTCTCACCTGGGACAAAAGTCTATCCTGTGGTGTTCCGAACGCGCTTGAGCAAAAAGGTTATCGATCATCTAAACCAATCGAATCTGGATTTCATTCTCATTTTGTTATTTCCAGACTCTCAGATAAACCGTAATGTTTAGAATCGGCCCTTGCGCCTGTGAAGTTTGAGCGACCGTACGAGTACGTGTCTCAGCTTTGATTCACGTGACGACTAAGGTTATACATTATTCGTTATATCCAGAGCGGCCACGTGGAACTAAACCGAATGAGGGAAGGTTTCTCACAAGATAACATACTTGGACGAAGTTTTCAAACGCTCACCGTAAAGGAATTAATAAAAGTAAATCATAAAGAGCTATCTAAGAACCTTACCAGGCGTGTGTGATTGACACATGACCAGCTCGCTCGCGCGATTCATTCGGCGAATTCGCCCCAACAGTGTCCGCTGAACCAAGTGAGCCTCTTTTCCGACATTCTATGCAGCCGCTCTACCGCCAAGATGCGCGCACTGTGCGTTACTTTCCTCAACAGAGGCCTCTGACACACTTTCCGACTTTGTACTGCAATAAAAAGAAAAACATAGTGGGGGCGAAACAAAACGTGGCGTGGATAAGAGAAATAAGAAACGTGCGGGACCAGTAGGGAAAGCGCCGTCCGTCTGCGTAGCCAGCAGGCTCCCTTGCTATCCAAGTCAGGTTGGCTGCGGCGTGGTGATCACGAGCAAAAAACAAGCACCCTCCTCCAATGCAAGAAACTGCGCCGCGTAACGAAACGCAAAAGAAAAATGAAGCAAGCCAAACCTCGCTGGGGACGGAACGCAGCTGCAGTGGCCCCCAAAAGAAGAGAGCAATAGAAGATCAAGTGTTGTCTTTGTTTCCGCTCTCTTTGTACGTAGGATGGGATGTAGAGAAGGAGGATATGGAAAGAAGACAATAAGGTTTATGGTAATCAGGAAGCCTTCCCGTTGCCTGTAATACGGTTTGTTTCTCTTGCTTATGAAGGCATTTGTTCCGGGCAACGTCTTATGGTAGGGCTTTCTGCGAGACAACGGCTGCCGGCTATGAATCTAAGTTTGTTATGTTTGATGTTTTGAACGGAGGTTCATCCAAACGTACGTCTCGTCTTGGCTAGAGCATCTGAGGCTTGGACTTAATGAGATTCAGGAAGCAATTTGCTTTGCGTTGATGGCAACTGCAAAAGCATAAGTATGTTATGAGGCCCCTTGGTTAGGCGGATCCTTCATAGCTTTGGTTCAGAACACTCGAAGAACATAGAAAAGAATATTCCGCTCGTGTAATTACGTATACCGTTATATAATACTGATTATCTAACATCGCCATACTACGCCTGACTGGATCGTTGTAACCAATGTGTGTATTGCCTAGACAGAACTAAGGCAATAGCTTGAACATTATTTTTGATTTTTCCAATTGAACTTCGTGAATTAAGGAACTGAGCTCAGGAATTTAACAGTTCAAAACGGCTCGGCGGAAGATGAGGTTATACCTTCGCGTGTTCTAATCAGCATCGTACGTGCTCCGTTACAAGTAAGTAAATTACTTGTAATCCCTTGCATTCGTGGGAATTAGTAACAGAATAATTAGATACGCTCTTGAGTACTTGTAAAGAAGTTTTCAGAAATGTAGTACTGTTCATAGATAAAAAAAGACAAGTACAAATAAAAGTTAGGGACATGCACGACACACTAGCGCTAACTCGCAACTGAATTTGTGCACAAAATGAAGAAGAAAACGCACGTAAAGTAAAGCTCTGCCAGAACGTGACACAGGAAAGAACACCGTCTAGTTAAATGTATTTGCCTTATAGTCCTATCTAAAAACAAGGCATCTGATCGAAGCAGTGTCATTGATGGGTGGCTTATAAAGCGGTCCCCCAAACTAATATTACATAGTGCTTCCGAAATTTCGTCAGTCGTCTTGGCTCAACAATGTCCAGCTGTTGGATATTATCGATAATGTCCAAATAGTGTACAGTGCTTCAGCCAGAAACCTTGTTTCTACATATATCTGGGGGTCAAATACATGTAAGGTAGATCGTGCTGTATGGTGTGCTACACTCTGGCACATTGTGACTTTCAGTAAGTTGTCTTCTTTTTTTGTGTCAATTGATTTGCGAGTCAGCGCTTGTTTGCCTTATGGGACCCTTTTCTATCTTGTTGTCCTCTTGTGCGCTGTGCTGTTCACCATGTAAAGTAATGCTCTTAGCAATTTATATAACGGCTTCATTGTAAATCGTTACACTTTATTCACTAAAGAAGCAGGAAATGTGAATTGATTGAGATAAATGCCAAGCTGGTTAGTGCATCTATTTATATCTGCTTTTTTAGCCTCTTATAACTTTTGCTTTAATCACAGACGAGGAGGGGACGCCAAGTGATTGTGTACCTCTTCGAAAAGCTTGAGGCAGTAAGTGCGAAAATAGGGATTAACAATCTCTCTCGGTTACAGTGATTACGACCGTTTTGTGATAAAAACTGAAGGTACTGCTCAAAATATGTTAGAAAACTCCGTACCCGCTCTTAACGGGATGCAGTTTTGGCGCTACTTTTCACCCTACTCTACCAAAAACAAGTTACTTTGAGAAGCTGTTAGGTGTTTGGGGTCAAACCTACCCCGTTCCCCCTTAGCTGACAATGCGATAAAAGCAACGCACTTATTGAACCAGTCATACATTTATGTTACTTCACGTGATTACCCTCCCACGCATACCCAAGCAGAGAGAGAGAGGGAGAGAGAACTCAGGAGACTAAAGGAAGGAAAACTCACGACTAAAGGATTCGCAGCTCCCACCGCACTCTCACTTGAGGCGTGAACATTGTTTATAGTGGAGACCTGACCTTATTTCTGTATTTGAGCTTTTCTGCATCCCTGTCAACCTTTTCGTGCGTTAGCTTTTTATAAATTTTTCTAAATTCTTTTTTTTTTATTACAGCAGGACACATTTTTTAACACAATTTTTTATGAATATAAAAAATAAAATGACAGCTTACGTAGATACCAAAAATGAGGAGCGATTGGAACTCGTGAGTGGGGCTTAGTTTTCTGCTGTTCTCTGCCTCTGTCCTCAGCGGGCGTCTGTCTGGAGGACATTGGGGTGCACTACTGCCGGCATGTGTTCTGTACTTTTTAAACGGCAAGTAAAAACGGTATGTACGACAAAGGTGCGTTTACATTGTCTTGTTTAACTGACGATATAACTTCTTGCTTTTAAAAGTGCCGCGGTGTTCTTACTCTTTGAAACAAGTTTATACATAAAAAGTGTTCTACTCCTGTTCACAAACGTCCCAACCGAGACTTCGCATGTTCTGGGTCAAAGAAGATGTAGAGAAATATCTTATTTTTTATTTAATTGTCATGTGTAACCGAGCTGTCTTACTAACTTCGTGTGCCACAGTCTGGCGATATTTGCGTATACCTATTTAGGTTAGATATGTATGGTTAGATGTACCTAAATATATTCTTATTACGCCTTAAGCGAGTTTTAAGACGACTCGACAGCCTAGCGTTTCCGGCAACACCCGGACCGGCTGCAACGACGAAGCTTATCTCTTTCTTCAGGAAAACGAACACTCCTATCGTTTTAGTGAAGAAGTAGAATGTAGCAAATAAATCATTTATGAGGCACAATACAGCCCTCTCATTCAGTTCTTTAGTTGAACGGGTGTCCAGCGTGGCAGTGGACATCTTCGCAAATAAACGAGGCAAGCTGTCTTACGAGATTTTGCGAACTATCTGTTGCTCAAAATACTCAAGATGAATAAAGTGTGACTGGCAGCAGCAGTACACTTTTGAATAACCCTCTTTCCTTTTGTTTCTTGCTCGAGGAAAATAAGGTTGCATGTAACGCCACAAAGCCAACAAATTACGTTTTGGTGTAACTGTCGCATACTTTCCGAAAACGTAATTTTAACTAATTAATTACATATTACATTTGAGTAATTGCAAATCTAATCCCTTATACTTTTTAGCAAAAAATTGACGTGTGGTTCTAGGTTGTATAGTTTATGTTAAAAAAAGTTTCCTCCGAGGGGCTAAACTAAATGAGATCCATACAAGTGGAATACCCACCTGGTCATAAATTTAAAAACGCCATAGACACAATTAAAAAAAATGTGCGAGATCACTGAGCAGTATTGCAATAAGCCTATATTTTTTGTCTCAAAATATTTATATTAATATGTTTTGTCGTAAACTTTGAGAAAAACAGGACATGGTAAATTTAGCTACTAATAATAAGGTTAATAGGGCTCAATAGACACATATTTGCATATCTCTTTCACATTGTCTTATATAACATTTTTACATTCATGACCTGGTCATAAGTTTTGCATAAAAGTAACCTACAGTTTGCGTGGGTTGATTGTTCTGATCTGCGTGCTACTGATTTTAGAAAATAGATTCGAGCGACGCACATATGCGTAGACCCTAATATATTTACTTTTTGTGCTCCAAAGTGTTGATTTTAAGACCTATTACTTCTTCATAATGGAAGAACGTTTTCTGGGCCAGAATTTATTATAGATGCAGGTACCTTTGTAATCTTTGTGGGCACGATATGCAATTATCACCGTCACACCTATTAAACGTGCCTCTCTCTACTTGTTGACTACGTGTCTGACTTCCTTATTGCTCAACAGCGTTCGAATTTACCACCCTATTTCAAAACGTCGCACGCTGAAAAAAATGACGATAAAGAATCATCAAGAGACACTGCTTCTGCTCCTTTGATTATAATGTATTACTACAGAACACGCCAACAGAATAATGCGTTAGCTTATTGAGGATAATTGTACTACAAAGACAACAAAATTGCTTTCTAAATTTATTGAATAGGCCCATAAGTTGTTTCCTTTTCAATAAAATAACATTTTAAATGTTTCCTAATAATAAACCAAATTGTGGACTTCTCTTTGTTGAAATACCTGAACGTCAGTCAGCCCTGAATTTTCAGCATAAATTGTGTGACAAGTTTAAACTTTATTTTGTATATCTTTCATAGATATCGGCTAACCAATTGCTAGATAATGTGGAACCAATCAAAGGCGGCAACGAATTTCACAGCATACCCTATGCAATGGCTTCAAATTTTTTTTAAATCTTTGCTTTGATTGGGCAAAGTTTTGGCGCAATATTCAATTTCAGGGGGCAAAAGTACATAAAATTGATTTGCAAATTTTGTAAAGATATGCATGTTTTTTTGTTTTTTTTTGCCATTATTGATACACCATGACTGCAAGCGAAGAATTTCACGATAGAGGCTTGGCGTAAAGGCCCATTCACACTCTTGCGACCTCTTAAAACTGGGTTGCTTTAAACCTCTTCCAACGAGAGGACACACTGGCGCCATCTATTGGGTAGCAGTGTAAATTTGGCGGTCCGGCATATTTTCTATTTTTCTCGCGCATTATTCTTTGTTTCTTGGCTCGAAAAACTTTTGTCAATGTTATAAACGAGCCTTTCTTATATGTATTACGCACATTTGACCTCGGAAATCCAGCAAAACATTCGCCCTTGTGAAATGCAGTTCCAGGGTCACCGCATAGATGGCGCCAGAATGCCAGTGTGTTCCCTCGTCCTAAAATTTTTTTTATATATTTTGGCTTTTTTGGTTATACTCGGTTGCCAGAGTGTGAATGGGCCTTAAGAGTGCCGCAAAATAAATTGTTAAAAATAGTTAAATAACGGGCTCACAGTTTATTGACTCAAAACTAGTTTAGTTACAGTTACAAGCGCTTCAAAAGTAATATTGCTAAAATATTGCTACTGACGTTACAACCAATTCAAACATTTCTATCTGTGTGTACAATGAATGTTTTAACAGCATTAATGAAACTCGCCCCTTTCAAAGAAGTGGCCAACACGTTCCGGCTTCCTGCGACCCTCACCACTTACTTCTACTAGCAATAAGGCAACCGGTCACGCTGTAGTGTTCGCCCTGCTTTAATATTTCATCAAAGCTAGGTTTGCACAGCATTAGTGATGCTGTGCGCGTTGAGTAAGGTAGTACACTCGTAATATGAAAGTACATGTCAATTGCACACACCACGAGTGTGTACAACTTCAATATTAAGGCCAGCACAACCGCAGCGGTGTCCTTAGACACAGATAGAAGAATCACGTCGGAAGTCACTCTGATTTGAGCTTTAGTTCAAGCAGTGTCCAAGAGGGCTATCTTCTAAATTAAAACTTCTCTGTTGAAACTCCCGGAAAGCTGTGTACTCAGCCTACATTCTTTTTTTTTTCTAAACCTGCGCAATTCTCTTTTAGAGAGCTGTACGTAACAGTGAACGCTCTCTGTACAACGCAATGTAAAATTAAGCCAGATGTATCCTAGTTTTAGAGTCACCGTTTTTTTATAGAGCGGCCTATACGCACTAAGTACATAAACCGTGCGCTACACTTCCATATATGCGCTCGCACCCCAATGATATCTGTAAGAGTCGCCAGCAACTTAGGCATTTTTGACTCTGATCCTCGCTGTGCTCTAAAGAAAGGCTTATGTTGCTCCAACGTGCAAAACGTCGAATCCCCTAGCGATTAAATCAGAGAATGCTTTAACGGCGTTCCGCGCCCGAAAGAGGCTTTAACAAAGGCCTCACGATGCTTCGATTCGGTGCGAAGGCAGCAAGAGCGAGGTGTTGGGGATTACCGGCAGCCTCTTCGAGAGCGGCCCTCGTCTGTGAAATAACCGGATCAGGTGGCCAATTTGCTAGCAGCTCGTCTCTATTTCTCTCTCTCTCTCTCTCTCTCGAACCACTCCGGCGCTGTCAATCTGCACCCCTTTCCTTGTTCGCTAAGCGCCTTCCCTTCCTTTCGATACTTATCTTGTTTCACCTTGAGATGAACCGCTGAAGACGCTAGGAGCCATCGAAGCAAAGTCAATAAGTGAGAGTGTCACGTGACTTTTAGAATGGACGCCGGGACACCCAGAGAGGGTAGTCACGTGATCGAATTTCACAGCATTGAATTTCCCGAGACGGCTCTTTGCGTCCGCGGCGCTCCGACATGGAAAGTTGCGTAGCCGGTGCGTACTCTATTGAAAAAACCAGCAAGCAAATCAAGCTGGCCAAGCTGGTTTAGCTGGTTTTTAAGCTGGTTCGAGCTGGTCCACGTAGTAATCAAGGTGGTTCAAGCTGGGCAAGGTGGTTCAAGCTGGTTCGAGCTGGCACTACTGGTGGGCAAGCTGGTACTTGAGTTGGTTCGAGGTGGTACTGAAGCTGGTTCAAGCTTGTCAAGCTGGTTCGAGCGGGTCATGCTGGACTAAGCTGGTTCGAACACGCACTGCAGCTGGGCATAATGGTACTTGAGCTGGTTTGAGCTAGTACTGAAGTTGGCTCAAACTTGTCAAGCTGGTTCGAGCTGGTGCAGGAGCTGACCCAAGCTGGTCCGAGCTTGTCAAGCTGGTCTTTTTGGGAGCGCGGTCGCCAAGGTCGGCTAAAGGTGGCCGAGCTGGCATTGCTGGGAGCGCGCGCGCCAAGGTCGGCTTAGGCTGGGACGAGGCCACGTCCTGTTCTTTGTCCTCTCGTTTTTGGAAGACGACCGGGCGCTTCAGGCGCGCTCCGAGCTTCCTTTGTGTGCGAGGAGAGAGAGTGGTAGGAACGAAGAATTTGAGACACGTTTGGCTATCTTGGGCAGATTTTCGAAGGGACGGCTGCGTGCGCGTTGTTTGGAGACTACTTAAGCGGCGGTGCAAGCGAAGCGGGGTTTGAGGAGACAGCGAGTGGCAGTCCGTTCAGCGCGGGAAGAAGGCGGACGCCCCGACTGAGGCGTCGCTACGTGTCGTCGAACATGTGTGTGCTCGTGAATGACGGTGGTGCCGAGGAGCATCGCCAATGCCATCCAAGCTACACGGATTTTGTCGCTTCTCCCGACAATGCAAGAGGCCGCTTCGCCCCCATTACTGGCGGGACCCAGGTTCGCTTCTCTCATCCGTGTTGCATTTTTATTGTTATTGCCTGCTTTTGGCGTGTGTCTAGTATTTCTCGTGTTGAGAGATAAGCAATCTAGTTGTAATAGCATTGTTTGTTTTGCACCGCGAACCACTCTCTGCGTCGGTTGGTACTGTGTAAGCGCCGAGGACGTGTAGCATCTGAGCTCATCTGAGCAGGCCGCAAGTACTAAAATAATAAATTGGATGCCGGAGCTGGCTTTTCTGAAGAGTTTGGCTTGTTTATCCTGTGTATCAATTTAAACTTGTTAAACTGGTGGTGAAGTCCACCGGCTTAACCATCATGCTACACTGGGCATGATGGGGCAATAACTCAGCTTGAAGCTGGGACCAGATAAACCAGCATGACCAGTATGACCATATCAACCACCATGCCAAACTGGGCATGCTGGAGCAATAACCAAGCTTGAAGCTGGGACCAGATCAACCAGCATGACCAGTATGACCGGATGAACCAGCATGCCAAACTGGGCATGATGGAGCAATAACCGAGCTTGAAGCTGGGACCAGCTTAAGCTGGTTTTTTCAATAGGGTAGGCACACCGCTTCCGGGAACACAGGTCGAGTGACAGGCTCCAACTATTCCCGGAGCAGCGTGGTCCCCGAAATTTGTTTACGACGCAGCAATTTCTTATCTGCATGAACGGGCCCAACCTGCGCTGCTTACCTTTCACTCGACGGTCGATGAGAGTTAAGAAGTCCGTAGGTGATTTGTTGGTTATAAATAGAAAACACTGTTGTAGACTTCTGTGCACAAAGCTATCCATCTGAACATCGTGTTTCGGAAGATGCGGTTAAGACGCAAGACACTGCCAGCTTAAATTCCCAGGCTTCACTTTTATTCCGGCATGCTATTTATTATTTCATACTTTCAAAACTACGATTAGTACCGAGATGTTTCGGTGGTGCCCTCTTTTGGTTTCCTTTTCCGACGTCACGACCAGGGTTTGCCTCGCCGCGATTGGCAGGATTTGCATCTGCCTCGCCGTGATTGGCAGGCCCGTCTCTAAACCGGCGATTGGACATGGATTATAATAAAACAGGAAGCAATTTTTGGCCAAGCGCTAACTTCGACCAGAGCGAGGCTCTTTTGTCGCGGACGTCGCTGATTGAGAAGACGGCGAAGGAATTTCATACCGAAACCAGCCTGCAAATTGTTCTGTGCTCTCCACTGGGGTAACGTAACATGCGTAATAAAGAAACAGAAAGTAACGCAACATGTTGCGTAACTTGTAAGTCGAGCAGTCTGTCTAGAACCACAGTATATCGAGTATGTTCTTTTTTTTTCTTGTATTTGTTTTGCTGGCATGAGCTTAACAAGTACTAATTTCATACCATCAAACATATTATAACCAGTGGGCAAGGAGCTTTTTTGTACCCATAATACAACACTTGGGGTCACGTTTTAAAAGTTTCTAGTACAGCCTTTCAAGCTCTCAGACTAAATAAAAAAGTCCAGTAACTTCTCTGAAAAAATAATGAAAAACGATTGAAGCTGAAAATTCTGAGTACTAGCTCAATTGTTTCTGTTGTTGTGTTCACCAAGTTTTGAAGCAAATCAGTGACTATTAAAATTTTGTCAGAGTTTTCCGTTAGAATACTAAGATATAGAAATACATTGTTTGTAAGTTTACGTGTGACTTTAATCAGCAGTTGTTCTATTAATGTTTTACATTTGCATCTGATAGAGTACAAGAAACGGAACCCCAACAGCTTTCCTGCCTTTTTAAAATCGCAAATTCTCAGAAACGCCTCCGCATCGCGAATTGTACTTTAAGATGAAATACGAAACAAATGTGTAAATATGTGTTCGACTGTTATATAAAGTTCAAAGAAAAAATTATAAAAATTGGTATTAGATGAAAGGTGCAACACTAAAAAATAAAATTTTAAGAAGCTACGAAACAAAATGACCGATGCCAATAAATTTATAATTTGACAGCCAAAAATACAATTCTAATTGTGGTTCATCAACTAGCACATTTCATGAAATTTCTTTTACCAGCACAATCTGGAAAGTTCTTGTAACGACCTTGATTATATATACAATTAAAAAAGTTTACATTTATAATTATTTTCTTTATCTACCAGCACCTTAAATCAAGTTGCGCATAAACCGACGATATGATAAAAAACGTTTAACGAGTGTTTTCTTTTTATATTGCCATCCCAGATAGATCTTAAGCGCCGACGGTTTCAGGTTATCAGTACTGGAATATGCGGGAAGCTTTCATAAAAACCTCGGCCCATCTGTTTCAATTACACGGGTTACTTGGTGTTAGGTATCGCCAATACCGGCGAAGAATAGTACAGTTTTTATTTGAACATAATACATATTTTAACAAAAGTCAATAGTTTTATTTTCCTCGAGACGTGTCTGAAAAAATACTGCGGAGCGAAAGTTCGTCTTTTTCTTGCACACAGGTGGTTGCGATGATGTCAGAAAGACGCTGAGCTCTCATTGATTGATTGAAAAGAAAAATAGTGGCTGAGACCGGTTTAACGGCGTCTAGCATTGAGGCCTAACAACTATCATGTCGGTCTAGAGCCAATCAGAGCTAGGCTTCCTTCGATGTCCCGAGACTCTTGCGCAAGAAACAGCCCGAAGCAACACGGATTTTAGCCAAGCAATGGCCAATGTCTGGCGATGGTCTTTTGGCCAGTGGCCAGAGAATGACATTCATTGGCCAATGTAACCGATGTCTCGATGGCCAGTGGCCATTGGCCTCAAGGCCAGATAGCATTGAGGTCTACCGGCCAGTCTCTGGCAGCTGTCTGAGCCAGTCAGAGCCAAGGCACCATTGCCAGCCATCAGCCAATGATTCTACTCCGTGCTGCTTGAGAAAGACGACTTGCACTCCGCACAGTAATCTACGAATTGGCATGGAGTTTTTGTAAGAATATAACAGCATGTGCTGCTACGCCCCACAGACTCAAGCGCATATTGTTATTTGGCCCGAAAGCTGAATGTGCCTGACGGTTTTTTGAGCTCCTCCCGTTGGTCGCTATTATAAGCCTTCTCGTTCTCTTCGAGAAAGAGAACACTTCGGCAACTTTTCTAAGTTGCGGAAAGTAGTCCTTCAGCAAACGCGGGATGTTAAGCCTGGCTCTATGAAGCAAGTATAAACCTGAATAATTTTAAACTCATAATTGTTTGTCATGTTTATGGTTCTCGTTAAGACAAGTACTGAACAGGCCAAGAAAACAAAACAGTATGCGAAAAAAAAGTTTGGTAGCAGGGCTAAGCGGATCAGAGAGCCGTTTTAAGCCACTGTTTTAATAAAGACAGCCTAATTGTATGCGTGTTTTGCTCGCATTTTCTTTTCATATCTCATCCAGATTACTCTTGGTTTTGGTTCTTAAATCCGGTTACGCTTCCGACGTGAACATATTCGATTTCTCTGTTGTTGACGAGCGCTCAGGTTTTTTTATTTTATTTTAGTATCTTCAGGATGTTTTCAAGTAACATGTATTTAGTTTAATGATGTCCACCGTTGCCTTATTATTAATAATTAGTAGAAAAAATAAGGAGCAGGAAGTCTGCTTCGTTTGGCCTCTTCGAGTTGGGTAACGGGATGGGGAGTTGAATTGTCCTTAAATATACCTGCTTGTTTCTTTATGAACCATTCTTATCGTGAAACATATGTTTTATTTGTTTAGTTATTTTACTACCTAGAAAACTAGACTGTGTCTTGATGAAAGAAAGGCACGACATATCAGACGCAGCTGATGTAAACACAAAAATAGAAACTTTTATTGGCTCCGCAGGCACACATTAAGGAGCCAGGTAAGGTTCGTTTGTGAAGGAAGGTGAAAACGGCAACGTTTTTGACAACAGTGAAAAAAAGATCAATAATAATTTTCATGGCAGACGGCTTATTTATACGGGGAATTCTATATTCCCGTTTTTCACAATAATTGCAAAACAAAGATTACAAGAATATTTAACGCCTAGCTCCCGGCCGCCGTGAACTGGAGATGTGTTGCTGGAGACGTGATTTATTTCTGTTCTTTTATTGTACATATATTAGAGCGCAGCTCTTAGCCGCCCGTTTCCGCGTTCAGCGGCGTCGGAATCGCCGTTGCCCGTCGTCGTAACCACCCTGATAAATTTAGCGGGAAACGAAATTGGTGTTGAGGTCACGTGACGTCAATTTTCCCGCCAAATTTCACAGAGAAACTGAATTTCTTTCATGAGTGACGTGACACAACGTCACGTGACATCAATTTTCTCGCTATATTTAGCGGGAAATGAATTACTGCTGAGGTCATGTTACGTCAATGTTCCCGCTAAATCTAGTATAGAAACGGAGTTTGTTCTTAAGGGAGGTGACACCAAGTAATATGACGTCATTTTCCTTGCTAAATTTAGCGGGGAAACTGAATTCGTGCTGACGCCACTCGACGTAAATTTTCCCGCTAAATTTAGAGGGAAATAAATTTCTGTTGACGTCACGGGACGTTCATTTTCCTGCTAAATCTTGCGGAGGCACGGGATCTATTCTTGGGTGACGTGACACAAGGTCATGTGACGTAAGTTTACCTGCTAAATTTAACGGGGAAACTAAATTGGAGAAGCAGCGGATAGAGGAGGAGGTGGAAGGTGAAATGAGAGGGTACAGAGGAGGAGGAGGGGCATACCCTTCCTTCCTCCTCCTCAAGAGCTGCGCTCTTATTTCGCCTAACAGAGATTTGTAAACGTCTAATTGTTTTTTGTTAGTACCAATTTGAAGTGATTTGCATATCTAATGCTCTCATCCCGCTTATATGATTTCCCACTTGTACTAAATGTTGGAAAAAAACACGTCATTATTCGCATGAAGCAACGAAGGGGCAATCGTAATATATTAGGTAAAGGTGTCAACAAGTCAACAACATTAATTTAAGGCAATAAGTGCCTACGGCGTTAAAACCAAAGCAGCCTGTGAAGATGCGCAATATATACTAATGTATACATATTCAAAACAAGAGCCCACATAGTGGCAACACATAGCTGTTGTTCGCGGTTTCGTAAGCCTACTACCGAACGGTTTCAAGAAGAATGCACATAACGCGGAAAGAGTCGAACTTTCTACTATCTACCAAAATTTAAAACAACTCAAAATAAAAGATTCGTTTTGCAGCGAATACGTTCCTAACGCCATCAGACTCCCTCCTCGCAGAGGTAGGGCTTCAACTGCACTGCCGGAAAAGGAAAGGAGGGGGTAGAATGAAACGAGACCGGCTCCACACTTGTGCGTAATCAGCGCCCGAGCAGCTGCTGCGGGTTTACAAGCGCATGAACCGTGGTTGCGGGGCGAGAGAACAGGGAGGGAAGGGGGGGGGGGGGGGTCTGAGCAGCGCGTAAGTCTCCTTGCGACCACGACCACCGCCTTGAGTTCAATTAAATCCCGGCTGCAGCCGTGGGCCCCCCGCCGCCGCTAGAAGTTCCGGGGAATTAAACTGGGAAAGAAGTGCAGCGAAGAAGAGGGGACACAAAGGAGCGGCATTCTCCCTTTCCCCTCTTTCTTACACGTCTCTCCCCCAATCAGAGCAGCTCACGAGCGATGACCGGCCGGATTCAATTTCCAATCAGTTCTGGAGGCACGGCTGCGCTTAGGTAGAGATGTCGGGGACGAAAGCTGGCTGATGTTCGACGTTTTGGAGGACGACTACGTCAGATTGAGGGAAGTAGAGGAATTCTACTCATTGCCGTTCATTCCACCGCGAATTGCGGAGGCTGAATAAAAATAAGAGCATGCTTGATCTCCATGATTAAGCTGAGGTGCTGAGAATTAGTAGACAGGAAATGATCGAGGGATCAACAAAAAAACGACGCATAAATGTAATATATATATATATATTTTTTTATAAAGGCCCCCCAAAATAGCGCGAAGCTTGTCCCCGCTAAGTTTAGCGGGATAATTGGACTGCTGTATACGTACAAACCAATTAAATGTCCTCTCTAAATTTAGCGGGTAAACTTCGAGGAACGTTTTGGCGTTGCACTGTGTTGGGTAAGTTTTATGCAACCCTGGTGAATCCCAACGAATTTTACGCTTTCTGAATAAAAAAAGTTTTTTTTTCATTTGTTATAAATATTAAATGTATATAACATTGTCTTAAAATTACACCCTGATATTGTTACCGTGCTGACAATCGGCTTTTCTTGCCACTGCCTTTGCCAAGAGGAGCACGATGTTTATTCGAAGCAAGTGGTTTTATTTGCTGGTTTTCTTGTTTGACGACGAAAAAGAAGGAGCGCGCCCTTACGCCAGAATGATGGTGTAAGGGCGTGGTGTCTCACCGCCAAAATGATTGTGACACCACCAACGTGCGGTTGTGAATCATTTCCTGCATGATGCACCTCAAAGGCCCCAGGCTAGCGAGTCGTACAGCACTGGCTAAATGCCAGTGCACTTGCACTGGCTAGGGCAAGTTTTGCCGTAACTCAAAGTCAAACCGACCTTACGGTGTGGTGTATAAGCACAAACGCAATTTTTTAACTGTCATTATGCAAAGACTGCACGAAACTCGCTTTATTGAATGAAATTGATAAACAAACAAAAAAAGACTGAATGACCAGATTAGCAACATAGCTCTGCAGCTGAAATGCATGTTATATAAGTTTAAAACTTCAGAGCATGACACAACATGATCAATCTATTGACCATGTGTGACTTAGCTTTAAGAACGCGGTTGACATGACTCAAAAACTCAACAGTTCTGCACATAGACGTAGAAATGTCAACCTTGTTTGTTTTCGTTTAAACATGTTACCGACTTGAATCTTACTGTTGGGATTGATATAAACATTTAATGGTACAATCTGTGGCGTAGTTTCTGAAACAATGTGTTTCTGGTGTTAGGAAAATTTAATTTAAGATATGAGTGTTCAATTAAGCACGACAGCAGATCAACCAAATTTAAAATTGAATATTTTTTTATTACAGGCTGATTATAAATACTGCAGCGAAAAATGTATAATCTTAAGGGTTAATCAACACCTAAACAAAATAAGGATGTCTGATCTCTGAAACCATATGTAGATTTGTGTGACTGAACGATGTGTACTTATTCTAAAATACCTAACTGTAAAAATAAAAATAAAATTATGACTTAATAACCTAGTGCTACTTTGGAACCTAGATCAAATATGAAACTGAAGCATTGCTTGTTTGAAAGACCTAGACACGGCAATTATTTCACTAACTTTCCAGATGACAAGAACATGTCTAAATATAGATGATAAAGCCATATTTTTAATATTACAAATCATTGCTGCGAAGAAAATTAATCTTGAATGCAATGTTGAAGAGCCGAAATATGTAATGCGGCACTATAAACAGGCTAGTCCATGAAAGAGAATTAATTGCTTTGCCTCCGGGCCTCACAACCATTAACGTCTGCTTCAATAATTACTTAATAGATTGGGGAATGGTGGAAGCTGATCTTCATTAGTAAATGGTAGTTTGAGAAGGTTGTAGCAGTCTGGAGTTAATGACGTTTCTGGTGAATGCTAACCTAACTTTCCAATGTAAATCCCGCCTTGAAGCTCCGGACCCCAGACGGACGCGGGGATTAGAACAGCCCTTTTTAATTTGCGGTACAAAGTTCCAAATAGATGGAAACCTAAAAAAACAAGACATATTTGGTTAAGGTTAGTCTTTTTCCTTATTGGACAATTGACCTAAACCGCCTGAACGGAGGCACGGTCGAAAAAAGACAAAATTGGCGCCATTCTTACAGCTGACGTGTCTTCGTTAGTTATTGTTTTCTTTCTACTGTTTAACCTTTAACCCTATAATCCGAAAATCCGGTTTATAACTTAAGATATTTGCGCGCCAGAACACATTTTCAAATATCGCACGCTCCAGTAAGTAAGTTAAGAATACTGTAATAATTTCTGCTCCAAAATGAATTACTGTAAGAAGTTAATCCTCCGCGTTTTATTCTTTAGATTTTAAGTAAGAAGTTAATATTGTTCTATAGTGTGGCACATAGGGATGGGACTGCGTGTCTAAAATTTTCTGCAAATATTTCGGTTGAAGAACATGTCATGTGAACGGATCTATTTTTATGATATGCGAATTAACAAGCCTACTTCTTTACAGAGACACACCTCGGCGGTTTAGCGTTGGAAAAACTAATACCAGCACAGACAAATTACATTTGAAA
The DNA here is from genome assembly GCA_037355805.1 of Ixodes ricinus. NCBI lineage: Eukaryota > Metazoa > Arthropoda > Arachnida > Ixodida > Ixodidae > Ixodes > Ixodes ricinus. Next base: position 97,388 of record JAZHYW010001124.1, on the reverse strand, counting down.
TCAATGCCAGCTCGACGCCGATAGGAATATTTAGGCCAGTGACTCTGCGGACGCTGGCGTGTTCTGGTCACATGGGTCTCTCAAAACAAGGTTGTGAATTGTAATACGCAGATGTATATAAAATGCAATCGGCATATAAAAAAAAAAAAAGCGGTCTCCAAAGCTTTTCGTCGTTAGCGAGGTTTTGATCGACTTGAGCCTCTTTGCAGTGTCTCAACCAAAACACTACGTCATAAATGTGGACCAAACCGGACGCTGTGGCATTTTATTCTCATCGAGCTAGTCCACGGGGAGAAAGTAGTCACGCAAAACAAACCGCCATCTCATCTGCACATCTCAGGCAAGACAAAAATACAGTTTTTACAATGTCGACATTTTTTTCTGATATATTTCGCGTCTATAAAATCCTGGTTGCGATACAGTCGTCAGGTGCACCTGAGCAGTCAGCCGGAAGACTACTTGAATTCATTCTATAAATGAGAGCCAGCTAACAACTGAGTTCAAAAATACGATTAACTACGATAAGAACCAATTGGGAATGTACTCCGTTGTCAGTCATGAAGGAAACAGATATTCCTAGCTGGGTGCAATCAGTTACCATAGATCGGTGAACGCCCGCCGTTCCATGACCCCGATGTAAGCCACGATATAAGTTACATAAAGTGTTTCACCGAAATTTGCTTGTCATGCCCATTAAGAAACAAACGACAAAAAATTACCTTCCTTACAAAGTTAAAAAAGAAACGGGTAAAACACTTTTTGCCATAATTAGCGACATAGAAAGCATGCAGGAGAGCTAATTCAAGTCACAAATATTTGACTGGGGTCGAAGAAAGGCGAAAACACACAACGTACCTCAAATGCGACGAGTCGTCTGTTGTCCCTTTTCTTTCTTCCGTCATTTCTTGTTGGTTGGAAAGTTGGAAAGGACGAATAGTGTGTGTCTATGATTTTCTTCATTCAAGAGTAAATAGCATTTGTTTTTGCTATGTAACGTACCGTCTACATATTCCTCTTTCACAATCCCGTCCCACGATAGATTGGACCTTTTCCAAACAGTTCTTCTCTTTCAGCTAGAAAATACGACTCCACAAGCACCTGTTAGGGATTCTTATATACGACTTGAAGCTTTGTACAGCCATTCGCAAACCCGCTGGGCGTAGACTCAGTGCGCATTTTTGGCCGTGAAAAAAATGCCCCGCAACGAAATCAAGTTTCTGGATTTAGGAATTAAAAAAAAACACACAAAGAAATAATTTTCAAACAGAGAACGAGTGGTAATTCTATCCATCTCCGAAGCTTTCAGGAATACTCTTTCCGACGATAGTATACAGCAGCCATTTCTCTCGACGTGCGCGTCCTCGGAAAGCCATAAAAATCCCATCACAATCAAACTGGTCCTTACGTCCATATAAACACTGTTATATATCTTCTTTTTTTCTTTTATTAAGCCACACGCGGTTAGTAGGGTCTGTGCTCCTGTGTGTTTGTGACCTACATCCACCTCTTTGTCTCCCCGGGGACGGGGAAAGGCGGGAACTCCTTCGCCATCAAAAACACATCACAAAAAAAAGAAGAGAAAAGAAAAAGACAAGAACAAACAAAAGGAGACGGAGGAAATTAAAAAGAGTGAAATATATTCAGAGAAAAAAAGGGGGGGGGGAGACAAGAGACGGAAGCATTGTGGTGGGGAAGGGTGTATGGTGGTGGCGCCATTCAGGGGAAACGCGGAGCTTAATCGTTTCCTGACAATTAGTTGCCTTCCTTTATCAGCCCCATCCAAGGGTCGCCATGGACGGCGACGCCGATGAGACCAGCAGCAAGAGCGGCGGCCACCAAGGCCGCAGGATGGGCCACCACGCCTCTATTCGCTGACAGTTTAGGAGTTTCCCGAACGGGCCCGCCTTTTCTCCCTCCAACCCCAAATTGGAACCCACTGGCCCCAAAAACAAAAACCCTAGTCTTACGAGGCCCAAAGGCTTACACAAAGAAAGGGGAAAGCATCCCTCCTTTCTCGACAGGAGCCGGTATTGTAAAATCTGCGGCGGCGGCTTTCTCGGCCGTAGTGGAAGGAGCACGGGTCGCCTCAGTGACGCCCACTTAAGGAACGCTCGTGAATTTAACAGCGCGCGCCAGAATTTATTTCCTTAATACCGGTGGAGGACGCGGAGGCGCTCGACGCTGTCCTCCCGCCCGACCGTTCACTTGTCGGTGCTTGGGTTCCTCGTTTCGCGGATGCGAGAGAAGCATTTATTCATTTTTTATTTTTTTAAGAATGGAAAGTTTGCCACGCAGCGACGACGAGGATACGAAAACGCCCAATGAGAAGTTGGCTCAGTGCTGCATGGCGTCGGGTTTCTGGGAGTTGAAATAGATCGAGTGAAGGACGAAATGCTCGTACAAATGAACAAGTAAAGAAAAACAACCAAGTTCGCTCGCCTTGGTTCTAAAAAGACGGTATGATAGCCCCCGTAGACGGTTTTATGCCCGCAGTTGCGGTGGACCGTGGAGCGTGAGCCTCCCATTTTCATGACGGCACTGTGGTCAGAACTCTGGACTTCAATTACGCGATTGATCAGTTGCACATTTTCTTATGGTATTCGATTTCACGCTCCTGAAACTGTTTCGAAATAGGCCATGATAATGGGGTTGCAACGGCTTTGCGAAACCGCTCGGCCAAGTGCGCATCGGTTTTATTCGCGTGGTGAGAATGTGGCTGGTTTTACATTGTCAACACGCGTGCAGCTGAGTTTGCTGCTGCTCGTACACTACTTGTATTCGCTCGGGAAAAGCAAATGAAATACGTATCTCATAGGGGCATCACTGCGATTCCCGCTTTAACCGGACATCAGGATCTATTCCAACATTCGCCATTATTAGGTGAAATCTAGAATATGTAAATATAAACGACTCTGGCATAAACAGAGAGGTGTCCTTCGAATACTTGAGTATATACTCTAGTTTGTATGACGATGCACGTTGTTTATGCTACTGAATTAACGTCCCCTCTTCTCGTGAACCTTGTTGTTTATTTCATTAACCTAATTAAAATGAATTCGGAATCAAGCCTTGCAACCACTAATTTCTTGCTCAGTTATTTATGTACAACAATCATTGTTTTTGTTTTGTTTTTCATTTTTCATTTGTGTTAATAACTTACAGGCTGCGGAGTCAAGAATCGTGGCCCGGTGCGTACTCTCAAAGTGGCGTGCAACGTTTCAATTATTTTTTTCACCAAATAAGTATTTAAGAATCGTTATTTACTGGCGATCGCATAAATGCCTTCGTAATTATTTAATTTCAACACGTATTATAGCGTGTCTGAAAAACTAAAGAAAGCGACCCAAGACAGTCGCCTTTTTCAGTTTTGCGCACTCCATGACATACGTTGCAGTTGTCACAGTTTTCTAGTAAGTTTTACAAAGTTTATTTTAGAGCGGAGCTCTTAGGCGCCCGTTTCCGGCTTGAGCGGCGTCGCCGTCGCCGTCGGCGTAACCACGCGTTGCATCATGGGACGGTTCGCAAATGACTTCACACGTGACGTCACGTGTAACGTCCCGAGGGTCACGAGTTACGTCTCGGAGGTCACTCGTGAAGGTCACGTGAAGGTCATGACCTTCACGTGAAGCTACCGAAGGACGGAGGAGGAGAGGGAGAGGAGGAAAGAGGAGCAGGAGAGAAGGATGAGGGGAGGTGGAGGAGGAGGAGGAAGTTGAGGGGCATACCCTCCTCTCCGTACCCTCTCCTCCTCCTCCGCAAGAGCTGCGCTCTAATTCGGCATTATTGGAAGTTGTAAACGTCTTTAATATTTTTATTAAGAAAATCAATGCAACAGAGAAAAAAAATGGCAACACTACAAATTGATGGTTGAGGCAAACTTTTAGAAACCACAGGGGAGGCCATCTATGATTGCGATATCATGTATCGTCGCACACCGTCATAATTAGCGGGAAAACTGAACTGGAAAATAGGTTGCTCCGTCAAATTTTCCGCGAAATTTAGCGGGAAAAATCACCGCCACATTTAGTGTCGTCTTCTAGGACGGCACTATAATGTAAACCAAACAGGCCCGAACGCAAGCATTGCTAAATTCTTGTCGTCCTTGAGATCACCCTAGAGTTCGTCCTTGAGGTCGTCTTGCCGTCGTGTTTAAAGTCGCCCTCTAGGACGTCCTAGAGGACGACTTTGGAAACATAATCGTCCGAGAGAACGACGTCGAAGACGACATCTAGAACGACTTCTAAGACGCCCTTTAGGGCCACCTCAAAGGCGACCAATAGGATGACCTCTAAGAAGACCTCAGGGATGCGTCCTAGGGGATAACATCAAAGACGACGTCTATGACGACCTCTAGAGTGATCTCAAAGACGACATCTATGGCCACGTCTAAGGCGACATCAAGGACGACCTTTATGATGACTTTTAGAACGACCTCAAGGACGATGTTGAGGACGACGTCAAGGTTGTCAGGTCCTTAGAAGAGGGCGCGAATGTGGAAAAGTATGTACCACCCCTCCGCATACGCGCGGCGCAACGGGGTGCGAGCACAGGGAGCTGAAATCGCCTCCTGCGCACACCTACTGCGCATTACTAGACCAGATACCAGATAGACAGAAATCTGTGATGAGTAGCTTAATAATGGTATCGCATAAAAAATAATGCTATCGCATTAAAAAGAGACTGTTACGAACGTACGCGAGCTTCCAGCTTTCAAGAACATTTATTAATGCGACAGCATTCTTTAGCTACTTCACCCGATTTTCGCGTAACGATATCTTATATAGAATGTGCCGTGCCTGTGCGTCCCGCATACGCAGCGTCGCGCATATACGGAGCGGCTGTACGTACTACGTACTCCCAAAAATGGACAGTTGGGATAGTTGGTAGACGTTCATGTTGAAAATCAGCGCGAAACTCAAGGGCACACCTTTGTGTCCTTGTGTTTCGTGCTGTTTTTCATCGTGTACATACTCCTTCCTATTCGCACCCTCTTCGAAGGACCTGGCGTCCTTAACGTTGTCTTTGACGTCGCCCTCGGCGTCGGTCCAGACGTCGTTTTTGAGGTAGTCTTTGAGATCGCCCTAGAGGTCGTCCTAGAAGTCGTTCTAGACGTCGTCTTTGTTGTCGTTTTAGACGTCGCTTTTGAGAACGTCCTAGAGGTCGTCCTTGAGATCGCCGTAAAGGTCGTTTTAGACGTCGTTTTTGAAGTCGTCCTGGATGTCGTCCTAGCAAGCAAATAAGCCCGCACCGCGCGTAAACGCAGAGGCAGTACACACACATTCACATTTGCGCCCAAGCTACGAGGCAATTATCGCTTTGAGTGGAGCTACTTGGTACATGGACAACGACGGCGATGAAACAGCTTGGAATTTAAGCAATTGCACTGAGACCGGACAAGACACGCACATGAAGCTTCAATGATGGTGAGGAAACAGCTTGTACACTAAATTATTACGCAAAGACAAAGCAATCACTCAATTTTGAAGTGGCGTGATTCAGTCGCGCTGACGTCAATGATTGCTTCGTAAACCATTCATAAAATAAACTGTTTACTCAAAATTTTCGTCGTCGTATTAACAGCGAGCTGCGTCATGAGTCACATGATAAATGCTATCGCAATTCATAGACAACCAACAATGGTGGTTTCTGCAGCCAATTTGTTTTCACCCCATCTCGATTACTTTCCAACTGAGAAAATGCAAAAAAAAAAAAAGGACAGACGATGGAGAGTGTAATATAGTGAACAAGAAATGTTCATTATCGGGGCGAGAGCTGAGATATGTGAGAACAAATAAGAACACAACAAAGGCTACCACGAAAAACCTAAAATAAAGGTACTGATCTACCACCGGTGAGGTGGCAATCGCTTCCCGTTAATCTCGGTTGAAGATATGTTAATTTGGGCATAGGCAGTTTGAAGGAAGCCGTCGTTATTTTCTGTCTAGTAGTTGCAATCTTTAAATCGTCGATCATTTCCCTAGCGTATGTCTCCCGACAACGCATGCTTTCTTCAGTGTGCGTATGCTTTGCACTCCATAAAGAAACTTGTGATTGGGTAGATTAATTTCTCAGGCCGTGACCTATGCATCTTAAAGTGCTCGCGGAGACGATTGTCCTTCACTGAAGCAAGTACCAGAATCGAAAGCTCTTTCTTTAATGCACTAGATATACCGCCATGCATTTCAAAAATTACAAAGAGCAGTATTAAATTAAAATAAACACCCATAGGGCCTATAGTGGTTTTAGAATACATGTACCTTTAAATCTCACAAAAGAAATATGAGTACATAAAATAGTAATTACTTTAAATTATAAGTCCTGTAAACAATATAAGTACCATAAAATCTTGTTACTGAAGGAGCATCTGAGAAACGATAGGCTTTTAAACAGATAAAAATAAACACGTAGATAGAATAAAACATATTATATACCTTACAACGCCTCTTAAGGAAAACTAAGTGGCTTTATATGCTTGAGTAGCGTAAAAATAAATATAAAGGGCATGAGACATATTGGTTAAGCTAAAAATCAGGAAAAAGTTCTATCTATCAACAAAAAAGCATTTTATGCAGGCTTCTTGAGCGCAGTTAGTTTCTCGTCAAGCATATTCGTCATAAGGTAAAAAGAGGTTCGGAAGTAAAAAAAAAGCGTTTTGTAATTTCAAAATGTTATATGTACGCGACACGAAAATACATATTTTTCAAAGGAAAGGCTAAAGTTGTTTATTCTGGCACGAATCGGTGCTAGTAGAATCGAGTATATTCATGCAGGCGTTCCAAAGTCTTCAGCAAAAACTGTATAAATAACATTTTTTATATTAGGATAAATGAGGACCGCAACAAAGCTATAATATGACAAGCTAAATTATTTGAAAAGCTAAACAGATATTAAATAACAATTGCATTTAAAATTGCTATCTGCGAGCTAAATATGCATTAAAATGAGTCGTTACATTAAAATCTTGCTTACGTAAGATTGATCACCCCTTAAACACCAACATGCTTCTTACAAGGAATATTTAATATAACCAAGATCAAGCTAAGATTGATATAAAAGTTTCCTTACGGGACTTTAATTATGCGGGGAATATGAAAAAGTCGAATAATCTACGGCACTTCACTTTCGTACAAAGTTTAGGTAAAGTGTACTCCTCCATATTTATTTAAAAGCAACCCTGAACGCGAATAAGTAATTTTTGGACGGAACACATAAATACGTAAATCTGTAAGAGTCAAATATGACCTCACCCTTAATAAATATGCCGTGGGTAAGAAATAAAAGAACACCGTTCTTTCTTTCCATGGTTTACTGCTCGTCGTAATGTCACGGGCGTAAACACCCGTTATAAAGGAGCAACCCTAATGGATATACGTTGTAAGATATCTTTTGTTGCGCAGTCATGGCAGCCAAATAAACATAACGCAGTAAGTTTTGAAAACGCGTCCTAAACGCGGTCGTTAACGGTATATTCATTTTGTTGCGATCTGTATCCACGTGTTATGGAAGCAGAAGGGTTTGGATTTGGGCTAGTTGGTTGAACCCCTAAACATGTTATGGAAGGCTTTAGAGAGAGATAAAGGCTGCTGTACCGCCCTAAAATATTCCTGCAGTCGTGAGTCTGTTTTTGCATTCATAGGTTATAAAACGCTGAAAGGCAACACAAAATAAGAAAAAAAGTTGCTTCAAATAAACTAATTAGAAGCAGTAATTTAAAAAAAGAAGGATTTGTATCTTTCTTTTACTTTTATCTAATCCCAGCTAAAGTTAGACTAAAAAAATTTAAAGGCGTTTACATTTTTTGTAACTTTGATTTAAAAGCAGTTTTTGAAAAGGAGGAGGGGAGGGTTCAAGAGGGGAGGGAATGACACTCTTACCTCCAAGCTAAATTTAACATGGAAATTTCTCGCTAAATTAGACGGAAATTTTATTCTCGTTACGTCATACGTAACATCAGATGAGACGTCGCACGTGTCGTCAGATGTGACGTCACGAGGGTATATGTAGCGGGAACATTCTTCCGACAAATTTAGAGGAAAATTTCCCCGCTAATGTTAACCGGAATATTGGCAATGTTAGATGCGTGTGCCGTCACGTGACGTCATACGTCACGTGTTTTCTATAATGACGTCACACGTGACGTCACGTCTGAGGTTACGAGAGTGACGTCGTGGCGTTACCCTCGTGACCCTCGCGACCCTTGTAAAGGTAATCCTCGTAACCCTCGTGAGGGTAACCCTCGTAGCCATCGTGAGGGCAACCCTTGTAGCCCTCGTGAAGGTAACTCTCGTAACTCTCACGAGGGTAACCATCGTGATGTCACACGTACGTCACGCATGACCTCAATATGGGAAACGTGCCATAATGCAACGCTCGATTACGCCGACGCCGACACCGAAGCCGCCGCTGAAACCGGAAACGGGCGCCTAAGAGCTAAGCTCTAAAATAATTGTCATTTATAAAAGCACCGAGTCACGCCTCCTTCAGAGTTAAAAATATACCTAAGATGAGGTAACATATAAAGATGTAAACAAGCACGTAGCAAAACGGGAAGTTTAAATAAAGTTTAATTACTAATTTTTTAAGTGCTCTACGAATGTATGCAAGTAAGAACTTCAATACACCGAGTTAGCAAAGCGAATATTTGGTTGCTGTACAGCCCTCGAATATGCCTTTTTTATGCCAATACTGACTTAATTTAAAATTGGTTGGCTGAATCGCGTTGATTTTCAACTTGTTCCTCAACAGCAATTTGAAATTCCGTGCTGTTTTCCCAAGACCGTTAGTTTATTTTTGCGTTCCCTCACCGCATAATTCCTAACCGCTTTCTCAGATACAAGCGATACATAACAGTATTCCTTCAACTGACTTCGAACTTCCTCCTACAATTTCGGCGTTTTTCCATTACTTAGAACTGCTTCCGATCACCAGATAAATACTTCGTCATTGTTTCGGGCCAAACAGATATGATTATTATACTAGTATGAGACGGTGCTTTATATTCGACGGACTGCCGACGGGAAGAAGCAACGACTCTGCTGTCCGAGGAACGCTCTGTTAATTTTGTGATCTTGTCGGCCCGTCTTGTAAGTTATTTTTGGCAAATCCAGAACGAAAAAAAAATTGTCAGCTGATTTCGCCGATCTGAATTATCTTATCGTGCTTGCATGGTAATTGTTTCAGCAATATATTACGAACACTATATCAATGTACAATCACTAACAGCTGAAAATAATATTAACTGCGAAATTCGGCAGAGACACTTAAGACCGCTTACGTATAGAAATGCTTTCGCATTCCTTTTCGCAGCGCATTCTTACAAGCAGCCTCGCCACGTCTTCCCGACTGCGCAGGTGCAGCCGGGAAGACGTCGACTCGCCACATCGGTGACATCACGCACCCCAACTGCGCAGGCGCAGCGATCCCAGCCGGCTTCACGCCGGCTTTCGGGACGAAGCATCCGCGTTGCTATGCTTTGCTTTGTGTTTTATTTCTGAGGCGCGTCCACTTCAACGAGGTAGAGCACCTGTGGCAGCTGAAACTGACCCCCCCCCATGGCCGCGGCCATGTTGCATATATTTGACCACTAGACACGCGACCTTATAGTTTGGTGTCTAGTGTTTAACAATGTACTGAGCACAGACAATTACTTTTTGATCATTAACAACAGTACCGACGATGTAAGTTATGTTTAGCTCGTTTTAAGTCCAAAATGTGATTTTACGACTAAAGCTCGGGCAGTTTTGCAATGGCTCCGCTACGTGCCGTCTGCCGTGGTGGTGTATTTTCGGTTTCTCCGGAGCTTACAGTATCTCTGGCGCTTACAGTATTAAAAATAGCGTTGTGACTTACGTTACCCGAGAGCGCGATCGCTCTCATTGAGAGGACCACAGGACGTAGCAGACGACAGTTATGCTGGCACATACGACACGGACCAGCGTTCCAACACGCAGGTCCATTGATTGCACCGTGATTGTTCTAGCTGTCTTCTTCAGTTATCTAATGTAAAGCACTAAGCCAACATGAAAGGTATACGTCATCTCATCTTGCTCTCATACAAATGGTACGGGAAACACATGATGACATCGGCGATGTTGGTAAAACGTGATAATACAAAACCACGGCGATCGTCGGGTGGCACTCGGTAACAGGAAGCAGAACTTAACGCAGTAGCCCTGAAGACTCGGAGGCATACGGTAGACAAATTTGCCCCTCTGGGAGGCAAATCTGCCATATCATTACTGCCGTCGTTAAGTCGTTGCGTGGTGGCGAGTTACGAAGACGGCCATCTTAATATTAATCCAGTATACGTAGCACTGCTGGCACTTCTCACTACCTTTGTTGATTCTAACTGCTACGTTTGCTCATTTGGAAAAAAATTAGTGCTAAAAACGTTTACGTAACCAAAGGGATCTGCGTGTTTGAACTGGGAGACTGGATTACAGGCGGCCTTCCATGACGATAACGCCGAATTCAGCCCGGTATCGTTTACAGAACAACGCGTGCCACGTGTGGGAACAACGACGCCGAAAGAAGTTGAGGCCGGAAAGGGAAAATTTCCTCCCCTTTGCCTGGAGAAGGAAAAAAAACATATCGTTCCTCCTTCTTTTGTCTGCTTTGGTAGGCATTAATAGAGGAAGAAAAAAGGCGCCGTTGCTAACTTTTTTTCCGTTTATTTATTAAAGTGCATAAAAAAACTCGTTTTTTTTCGTTACACGTAATTATCTACTAAGCTAACCGCACAGTTTCAATGGGAAATTAAAGGACAACAGGAAAGACTCCTATGAGACAGTGAAGCCCCGAATTGTTTGTCCTGAGAAACTATGCCAAGAGAACGGAGGTAAAAAGAGATTTGCGAGACCACAAGATTTCTTTTTTCTTTTTCTTGATGAAGGAAAAAAATAACTCGAAAAAGCGTTGAACCACGAAAGTATTTCTGTGTCCCTTGCGAGAAATTCCTCGCGAAAGAAGCGGTCGGCAAAAATGCGAGGTATTTTCCTGACATTTGTTTTTCTTTTTACTGTTGCTTATCGCAACGATCATGGCATCCATCCGCTGCCTTGTGGCTATACCTGGCAAAAGCTAGCCGCTTTTTAAGCGTAGCCAACGTTTGCTTTGTTGAACATGGGGCAATCTTGGCGTTTTTGGGCTATCTACCAAGTTTGTTCCGTTCCCAAGACGTCATTTTCTAAAATGAAATAATAAAATAAAAAGTGTCGCTTCAACCGCAATGCTCGCACTTACAAAACGAAATGCAGTTGCCACATTCGTTGACATAGATCAAAAGTCATTCTGTAAAAAAGTTTACTTTATTACGGTTCGGTGTGTAAGACATACAAGTGCACGTCACATAAAAGAATGGCACAAAAATACATGTTCAAGTAAAGTCACACTCAGGTTAAGTAACAAAACATAAAAATATTCTTACTCTTCAGAAAGCGGAGAGTAGGATGTCTTAAATCAACTGCGGCACCGCCTTAAAAAAGAAGACTCGGTGCTTTTTATACTACGTAACTCTTTAACAAATATTTACTTCAACAAGATCAACTTCCAGAAGGATTTCTCGTTACACACTGCACGCGGTAAAATAAAAAATATATCCTGAGATATTTGAGTCACTAATTTACTATATTACGTCATACAATATTTATTTGTGATTCTATTTTGACGTGCTGGCCATTGCAAATGCAACTTTCAAAGTAAAACATGGTCCAGTATTTATTCGCAACCTTCACTCTGTGGGAACGAGCGGATGTTTGCTTGCTACAATTTTATCGGTGACTATTTCTCCTTGCTCCGACCTTCATAACTTCACATACTTCGCAGAGGCAAGAAAAAGTATGAAATAAACGCAGCGCGTATCCTATTCAAATATACGGGAGGTAGCAGAAGCGAATACCTTTTTTTTTTTCAAAATGCGAAGCTTTAAGCTCTAGCATAATTCGTTCGAAAAGTCGGGCAAGTGTGACGCCTGATCACTAACTATACATTGAAAAAATCTCGCCTTCAGAACACGTGGGCTCTAGGTTCAGTAAGACTCGGGTTCACGTTTCAATACCTAAGCGGGTATATTTTTATTCCATTCAATTACCTTCTATGGTGGAACGCATCCACAGGTCTATCTTTCTCAGCAAAATGAAAGAGGTGGCTCGAGACAGTACACGCACGGGGGCGCCTCGGAAAGCTCGTGAAGAGAATGCTCTGAACTGCTCTATGCTAATAAAGCCAGTTGCCACGAGAAGCGGCCGCCGAAATTGAAAAAGGTAGAGCGGCAGACAACGGATGAGAGGAAAGCCACGTGACGGGCGCCCCGCTGCGCGCGACGCCGAAACACACTTCTTCCGAGCGATGGAATGTCCGCTCGTGCTCCTCGCGTTCCTTGCGTTACCGCTTATTTTCAGTGTTGGGTAAGTTACTTTTAAAAAGTAATTCGTTACAGTTACAGTTACTGTCAAAAAAAAGTAGCGAAGTTACCGTTACAGTTACCGCAACAGAAGAGTAACTCGTTTCAGTTACAGTTACTTTTAAAAAGTAATGACGTTACTTACTTTTCAGTTACTTTTCTATAACACAAAAAATTAGGAAAAACTAGAAAACGCCCCTCACAAAGTTTTATAGCATAAAATGAAAAAAATTGGCTTTTTACTTCATATTGTAACTTAGTAGCAGTTGCTTCTCGAAACTAGTGTTTGAAAGTTTCCACGCCAGAGTAGTGGCGAAAATCAAAATGCGAAACATGCGCAGTGCCCTCCGTGTGTATTGTTGTTTCACGGTTGATTCTCCCCATTAAAAAGCGTTTGCACAGAAAAAAAACCCACAACATAGATAGTGCTTCAAAACACTAGGATGTAAGTGTTCAGTCACAAAGTACAATGCGTGCGTAAAAATAACTAGATATTTTTTCTCAAATCTACACGTGGCTATATTCGGGTCGTGACTCGCGACAAAGAACGTATTCACAAGTTTGTGCAAGGCCAATTTGACACTTGAAATGTCGGAACAGACGATTTGGAAAGTGCAAGATGTAGCTAAATAGTACTCGTTCAGTGATATATTATTCATAAAAAGCTGAAAAGTAACGACAAAAGTAACGTCGTTACTTTTATCGTTATCTCAGAAAAAGTAACTTGTTACAGTTACAAGTTACATTTTTAAAAAGTAACTCGTTACAGTTACAATTTACCAAAAAAGTAACAAAGTTACAGTAACGCGTTACTAGTAACGCGTTACTACTCAAGACTGCTTATTTTCTCGTCGGATTTTTGAAAACCATCATTCTCAACTCCTCGCCGGTGCAAAAGCGGAGCGCTGACGTCCAGGTTCCCCGAAAAACGCTCTGTGCTACCAGATCCTCGCGCTTCAAATCTAAGACCGAGCACCCTATGGCTCCGTCGTCGAACTGCCAGGCTTTGTGAGTATAGAGGAGGCTATGTCTGAAGGTGCCATTTAGGCAGACACATTGTTTGTTGTCACTTTCGATGTCCTCACTTTAAATACCGCGGTACGCTCCTCGCGGCCCCAACATATTTGGTGATCCGGAAGTGATATGACCACGCAACTTTCTGATCTGAGATTCTTTGAAAAGAAGACGGAGGCGCTTGATGTGCTCCCCCGGTGTCGAGCTAGCGACCAACAGGTCATCAGCGTAGGCGAATACAAAGGGAAGATTGCGTGTGACAGCGGCGATTGATCTCTGGCATGTTTGAGCCGCATTACTGCGGCCAAAATGCACGCGGATAAACTCAAACAAACCAAATAGAGTCGTAATAGTTGTCTTTGAGATATCTTCGTCAGAGACGGGGATCTGGTACTACGCGCGGGTAAGATCAGTCTTCGAAAAAGTGGTAGTGCCTTGGAGGTTGACAGCAAATTCCTGGATGTTTGGGAGGGTGTAACTATCGGGCACTGTGCTCTTGTTCAGTGCGCGATAGTCGCAACACGGTTTCCAATCTCCGCTCTCCTTGGACAACATGTCTAGGGAAACACCCAGATGCTTGACGAAGGTTGGATATTTCCAAGCTCGAGCAAATTCTCAAATTCATCGCGAGCGATGCGGAGTTTCTCTGGAGCCAGACGACGGGACCGGAAGTGAACCCGTGAGCCCGTTGTTTTGTATGATGTTGCACATCGTGCGAAACCGGTCTGGTTCAATCAGCAGCTCACGTGAGGTTTGGAAAATCCTGCAGGGGTGATCCGAATGGCCCGTTGATGCTAGAGAAGACTGACGCGAATCATGTGGTGTCAGTCGTTGAGAAGCCTTGTACGGAGAGTCGCGTTGTTGAGTCGGGCAGACGTCTCTCCTTGAAGCACCGACGATCACGCTGCTTACGACTGCGACCAGGAATACCTATCGGTACACTCGTCTAATGCCAAGATTTAAGTGGATTCACCGTTTCTTGTAGACGGGGATCAACGAGTTGTTCACAGCCCGAAGGTAGTAGATGGGCGTTTGTGATCGATCCGCGCGTTTTGCAGGAACAGCGCTTACCTCAGCCCGGTATCGACGAGGTAACGGTTTTCAGTAGTCCTGTCGGCGATGTAAAATTGGCGACTTCCTGGTAGGCTCTGACTACTCGTTGCTTCTATAGGTTGGCCGCTCGGTTTGCTCCAGGAGCAGGGACGAGGGCAGTGCCGGCGTCGGAGCCGAAGCGGCGATGCTAAACGCAGACGTCCGCTCAACTTGTTAAGCGGGAACGGTCAGCATTTCTCTGACGAGATGTTGAACATCCACGTTGTTGTTGAGTGCGTGGATGATCTCGCCGGTGAGTTGTTGCGTGAACTCTCTGCTCTAACCGCTGGCAAAGCACCTCGAGGTTGGCGTCAGACGATCGAGTACCTGGTAGGGCAGGAATCGCTTAGCCACCGTCTTCTGCCACCGATGTAACGCTGGCGACGGGTGGAGTGGCAACTTAAAAACGGTGTCTGCCAGGGCTGCGAGGCCTGTGAGGCTGAAAGCCGTTGTGGTGGCCAACACCATCTGGACGTTGGTTGACAGGAGCTGAGCAAATAGCTCCCGCAGCAGAGCGTCGCCGATTATGCTGGCGCGATCTCCAGGTAGCTGAGTCGTCCGCCTCAGCAGCTGGGGTGGACGTCGATCGCCGAGTTTTCCGCGAAAGAAGGTTTTGGAGGCGGGAGCGATCTGATGCTTCGGTTCTTTACAGGATAGCCGCCATCAGCTGGTCGTACGAAGCTGTGGCCGAGGTTTGTCAAGGATGTCGGATACTTCGTCGGCTGCTGCCAGCTGCAGTGCCGAGACGACATGATGGTACTTGCTTTTCTGACTTGTCAGACCGCTGAGATGAAATTGGGACTCAGACTGCAGGAACCAGACCCTTGGGTTTCTGTCCCAGTACAACGGAATTCTGACTGCAACCGACGAGATGGAAGCCGGGGATCCAGCTGCTGATTCTTGGGGTTCGCCGTTGTCCATGTTGCTCGACCTGGTCACCAAAGATGGGGGGGCCGCGAGGTCCTACCACGTTATTTAAAGTGAGGACATCGAAAAAGGCAACAATGTTTGCGCGCTTCGGATGCCAATCTGAAATCGTCACCGATAGAAGGCGACAATTCTAATCCAACATGTTCACCGAGTTGTCCCGAATCTTAGGCATGACGAGATTTCGGACAACTGCATACCATCCGCAGTCTAACGGCCTAGTTTAGCGTTCATATCGTCACCCCAAGTCCGCGCTCATGGCCCACGTGAACCCCAGCCAGTGGGTACAACAGCTTCCTCTCGTCTTGCTCGGGCTCCGAACTGTGCTGAAGCAGGACCTCGGCTGTGCAACTTCCGAACTCATTTATGGGACGACACTGCGACTACCATCAGACGTTTTGAGGTCGACGCCACTGGAACCACAAGGCCAGAAGACTACGCCACAAAGGTGAACGACAGCTTCGCGGACCTTCGATCCGTGCCAACACGAGCGGTATCTGCGAAGACGCCTTACGTCTCTCAAGATTAGCTATTTGCAACGCATGTGTTCGTGCTCCAAACAGCCGTACGGGAACCGATATAACCACACTATATGGTACCGTTTCCTCTTCCGGAAATGAAGCCAAGTGGATTCGTTGTACATATCAATGGACGACGAGACACCATCGCACTCCAGCGTCTAAAGCTGGCCCATCTGGAGCACGCCGCCTTGAAACTCATCGCATGTGAGACGCGCGATAAAAGTCCGAAGTCTCGGAAGAGGTCTGCTCAAGTTCACTGACCAAACTCATAGCCACAACGAACGTTCAAATCATATGTTGTTGTTTTTTTGTTCTTTATAATAACTCTCGTTCGGGCTCCTCGGTAAGGGGTGGTCATACCTGTAGAGTGCAACGCACCTACAGATCCATCTTTCTCATCAAAGTGAAAGAGATGGCTCGAGGCAGTACGCGCACGCACTTCGAAGAGCTTGTGAAGAGAATGCTCTGAAGCCGACATCACAGGCAGACACGTCGTTAGTTTCTTTCCATGTCCCCACTTTAAATTGCGTGGTAGGACCTCGCGGCCCCCTCAACCTCAATTGCCTCTTTTTGGAACGCATTACATGATGGTGCTTGGCAGAAACACATAAGGATATACAAAAAATCAAGATGAGATTAAGTTTAATTACGACCGGCGTCAACGCTTCGCCCTGTGATACCACGTTGGCAACAGCTCTTTTGTCTAACCAATCAGAGGACAACATATTACAAAACCAGTTCGTGTAGCCTTTGTCGTTGCTTTGGTATTAACCAAAGCAACGACAAATGTTACGCGAACAGGTTTTTATTTTATGTTCAGTGCTTGACACATAAGCAAGGTAAAAAGCAAAAACGAGTAAAAAAAAAAAACAAGTGGCAAAAGCAAGACGGCAGCTCGACCGCTAATGAAATAACCAGGACTTCGCTAATGAAATTGGGAAACGCGGTTTTGTGTTCTCCGATCTTTATGGGACGGTTTACGAAGTTATCTTCTCTCGAGTCGGCGCTCATGGGTATCGACAAGTGGAGGCCCGAACTTGCAGCGGTCGAGTGTAGAACGTTACGTCATAGCAGCATACATTTTAGAGACAGAGCGGCTGTGTAAATTTCGTTAGGTAGGAAGCTCCTTACGCTAATGCTCTCAAGCGTCGTATGATAAACTGTAGAGCGTGACAAAAATTTACACTGAGCGATCGTCAACCATGGGCGAATAAAGTAATTGTCCTCAACTCTATTATAGCAAATAAATTATCGCGTGACTTTAACAAAAGTATGATCACACATAAACTATGTGAGCAACGTGCCCTATGAATTTCACTCAGAATGAACCTTTTGAAACATTGGGGGCAATAAAAATACATGAGCATTACGAATATAGGCAGAGCGAAAAATATATAAAAAAAGAAAGACTTGAAACAAATAGTTTTCTTGTACTATCGTTTGCACCTCTCAGAACAAACCATTAACATATTTCACTTGTCAATCTGAATTTTGGATAGTGTATACATCGCGAACAAATTATGAGTCTCAAATGATAGAAAAAAACCTTGCCTTCATTATTAAACACATTCATGCAAGCTAGTATTGGTATAGCATCCGTCAGCTGAAGGAACCTTATTAACCACTTTCTCCCAAGGTTAATACTGGTCACTGCTTTATTCTTCTGCTAACCCCGAAGGGGAGTAATTTTACGTTCTATAACTTTCTCAGTGTGTATTGTTTTTTGACTGTTGCATTTCTTTTTGAGGCTTATGCCCACCCACAACTTTCAGAGTGCTGATATATTTGTTGTTATGTTCTTTTTTGTTTTGTCTTCGTAACAAGAAACGGGCATACTTTATATATTTTTGCCACCACTGTGAGCCTGTTTAGGAGGCGGGGGCAAGTCAAGCTGCTTGTACAGCACTTTTCCCAGACCCCAACATTTGTGTATGGTGAAAAAAATACTATAAATAATATTTTGCTAACAAAAAAAAAAACAAAAAACTTTGCTGTGTTTTTTTTGCAACTGATGTTTACTGTGATAAGGCAGGCTTGCGAGTGGGTAGCAGATATTGAAGGTGTTTGTATATACATTCACCAACGCTACCCTTTGCATAAGGCCGCGTGTTTGAATATTGTAAAGTCACAATACATGTTTCTCTTTTTTTCTTTTTTTATTGAGAGGTTTATTGATAACGCAGTTAGCGCATAATATTGAAAATGAGTCAATTTTATTTAGAAATAATTGTTATAGAATGGTGCAAAATGGCCATAAGACAATTCCGATTGAGGTGGTGTTTATTTTTATTCTCAGATTTACATCACTACATTTGTTTCCAATCAAGGGAGCTCTGATTAATATGAAGCATTATGTAGCGCGTGAAAACCAACGGACGCAGGGAAAAAGATCCACACACGGGCGCCACTCACATCCTCACAACTACCTTTGAAAAGCGCCGAAAAGGGGGACATTCTAATTTAATAAATAAAATAATCGCCACGCTTTTGCCGAGAGTCGGCCCTCAGAAAGTCATGTGCACACCGGATGCAGAGAAGCTTTAAAAACCAAGTGACCAGACTATATTCATCGGGCTACCCTCAAATGGTCGAGACGAATTTGTTAGGAGGCATCATTCAAAAAGTAAAAAGACCTATCTGTACGGGAAAGAAGCAAACGGCACTGAACAAGATGAGGCCTCAGGTGATACCATATGTGCAGAAAATGTCGGGCAACCCCAAGAAGATGGCGAGCTGCTTTAGAGTAGCGCTCGTTTTCTCAGCTCCGAGCAAACTCCGCCAGCTCCTCGCTCGAATTACCGGGGTCCGTGGTGAAGCCGAGGTTGCACAAAAAACCATGTCAGGCCGTCTGTTGAGTGCGTCGCGGGGATGGTATAAGAAAGCCCCCTCCTCGCCCTTACGTGTGGAAGGTCCTACGCAGGAGAAACGGGAAGATGTGCGAATTCCTAAGGGAGCACGCGCGAAATTTAAAGACAAATGAAGGAATTCATTCGCCTGAACACTGCAGGAAATGTAAGTGTGAGGAAATGCAAGTGTGAGCCACATGTTTCTGAAACAACGACTCTAGGTAAGGTCAAAAGCAAGAAAGCGCCAGAGTTAATCGTACCATAGATTATTAGGAAAAGCGGCGTACAATACGTAAAAAATCTGTTGCAGTGAATAATGCCGAGAAAAGATTGTTTTTAATAAGTTTCCTGAATACACAACAAAGCGTGTATCCCCAGGTCATGCGTGGACATGGTGAAGGTGACAAGATGTGTATTTTTTTGCACTTTTTTATATATTCTTGTATGTGGAGCCTTTGTGTTTGCCTTCTTCCTTGTTTCCGTTGTTTTTTGCGCCTTACATCATGCTTCATAACATTCACTAACTTGCTCAACTACAAATTCTTCTACCCGATTAATATACTTGCAGAGTTTTGAGCGTATTCAATGATTCATGATATATGTATAAATCCCCACGCCCTCGGCCCCCCGCCCCATGAACGAAGATGGCATACTGCTAGGATAATGCTGTAGCCAGCATAAAGGAGAGGACAGATGATGAAAGGATATAGAATAGTCTATGAAGGCCGAGCCGTCCCGTGGGGCCTGGCGAAAGATGTTCGTGCGCACCACTGCCCCGTTGTCGCCTTCATCTTAGAAACAGTATATATATAAAAAATCATGACAAACAAAACACAGAACAAGTTTGCATATCAATTGGAACTATTATGAGGTGCTGAAATGAGGAAGCATCGAGAGTTACCTGAATGTATAATACATACCAGATTTTATTTGATGATAAGACAAGTCAGATATTTTGCAGTCGGCTTTCTGGGAGTCAAAATCACCTCAAAAGACGCCATCGTGGCGACTCTAAAGAGCCGTTTCGTGCTTTTGCGTTTTCCCCCCAAAAAATAATCGCTGCCAGGAAAATGCATGGACCCAGTATAGTACTCTTACTGGAGTTAAATGTTCATCAGCGGGTTCGCAGCCAGACGCCAAACAAAATTTGGTGAAACCGCCATATACTGTTTACTTCGTCTCGTCCAACCCGACCACCGCCAAAAACAACTTAATTGCATTCGCTTCCTAAAAATACAATCCTATGCCTAATTCACGTGGTACAAGTTTTATTCGGGTTTCGGGTTTTTTACGTTAAGCCCCACGGCATTCGTCCGCGCATTTCCTTGCTTGTATGAAGCACAATCAACCTCGCAGTTCAAAAACAACATAAACCAAAGTCGAACCCTGTGATGTTATTCTGGAATTCATTTGCGAAGAATCAAGCAAAGTAAAACAAAAATCGAACAACAAATAAAAAAAAATGTTCCGCGCTCTTACGAGTTTATTTTCTAAGCTTACTTGGCAAACGTAAACGAATATTCAGGATCGCAGCGCGATAAAAACCCTTGTATGGTGCATTTCATAGACAAAAGGTGCGAAACTATGCTTACCTCCGGTTTTTTATGCGATGATTTTTTATCTTGTCTTTCGCACAAGCGGGAAACCTCAAGTGGCCCCCGTCCTCGAGGGCCGATTTAGGCATTTTGCCTGAAATGTATAGGGGTGCCACGATTGCGTAAGGATGGAAAATGCTTTGCTTTTCTCTGTAGCTAAACATTTGACCAGCGTCAAATTCCGTTGCCCTCGAACGCTTATTTTCGTCTGCGTACGAGCTAATGACGCTAGGGCCACAAGTTCAGTTGTGTAAAAAATATTTCTAACATTATTAATGGTGGCAAGGACGGCTGATATGGCACGCGCTTTGATTGAACCCAGTGCCCCTCTCAAAACGGGTGTGTTGCGAAACATTACGAATAATTAGGGACGGCATTAGGCGGACGGATTCTGATGTGGGTAAAAAGGACACTGATGTTGAGTAACACGCATTCCGCGCCTGGGATCTATTTGATCCTCATCTGGTGTGCTGCTTAGAAACTCATTTGCTTGATGTTTTTGTTTTTCGTTAAGCCTTGAATAGGAATTAGTAGAACTCTCTCAGGTTTTACTCCTCTCCAGCAATACCATTATTTCAAACCTCCTTTGGTTCATTAACAAAGTGACAACATCAACGTCAGTCAGGAAGACGTGTACGCTCTAAAACAGAGTCTGTCAGTTCACTACCTCGCACAAAAATAAGGCAACCAATTAGGACGAATGATAGAAAGATTACAGCGAATGAAGCAGCCCAGTATACGATTAAAGTGAAATATAGGCAATGTGCGCAGAGATAATGCGCACGAGGTATTACTTGCTCATTTTCGCACATTGGCACATTGCATGCATTTTTTAATAACAGTTGTGTTGTTACATTCGTAATTCACTGTAGTCCTACTATTCTTCGCCGTAATTAGCACCTTCGTGTTATGCAGAAAAGTGGGCTCACAGGCGTTTTTTTCTTTTAGAGTGTACGTCTCCAAACGTAGTTGCACTGACAGCCCTATGAGTTTGAAAGAAAGCTCAATTTGTTTCCTACAGAAAGAAAGGCGAAAGTCAACCTCTCAAATGTAGAGAGTACGCCTTTCACTGAGGTGATGAAACTTGCGCCCATTCTGCAGGGCATGGACTTCGACACGGAGTTCGCCCTTCCAACAGTGTCCCAGGAATTACGCAAATGCGCAGCTGCCAACGTGGCATTCACACTCTGCTGGATATTGCCTCCACAATGACAGAAGGACGGGTCTCTTTCTAAAAATCGAGCAATAGAAAATTGGAACACAAAAGACGTATGAAACGCACACACAAAAAAGCGGAGTCGTCATTAAAATGAATTCTGGTCGTATTAAATATCATTGAAAAACGACGTAGCAGTGAAAACTAATTTCTTTTCCGCTATTTCGCTACATTTTTAGTTATCCCTCACCTTCAGTTCTCAGGCTGTGCGCCGTCAAATTCGTCTTCCTCTTCCTCCTTTCTCATCACTCCCACCTCCCCCAATTTCAGCTTTTCTCTCTCCTCTCCACTGACACAGAGTTCGCCCTCGATTATCGACCCCGAAAAAATTTATTCTAAAGACGAATCTTTTCTTCCTTTTTTCTTTTACACTTCATCCTCTTTTCAGAACGTTTCACCAAAGATAAGGCACACAATCCGCGAGCATGCAGAACGCGCGTGCGTAGTGGAACGGTGGGAGTTTGTTCTAGCAGAGAACAAATGACGCGCCCAGGCCCGCTATATTCGCATATCTCCGGGCCGACGCTGCCGCCTGTCCCTCGATCCTGAAGGCGCCTTTCACCTCCTCGCGGTCCCTCCCTCTCCCCAAACCCCCATCTTCCCGAAGAAGAGTTGCCAAGCCCGTGTTTGCGCTGCTGCGCCGTAATTGATTCCCGGCTGTCACCCGTCCCCCGTTGGGGAAATAAACACCCAGGTCCCCGCTTCCCCTCCCTCCCCTCTCCCGATTCAACGGGAAAAAGCAGAACGACATAGCTGAGCCTCGTAACAGCAGCCATTGTATTCGCACGGCGGCGCTCATGAGAGGCTCGGATAGTGGCCGTGGTTTTGCGCGGCTAGGTGTAGATTGTAATAAAAGGGTTTTGATCGCGCTGACTGACGCTCATGAAGTAGACTACAGAAAACTGGCGACAACACGACAAAAGTCGACGCAGCGTGTTATGCAAGCTTATTGATAGCGTGAGCCGTTCTTTGCAGTGTTTTGCAGTGGAGCTCGAGTGTGCACCGTGTAGGACTATCGTAGCCCACTCAAATCTCTAAATTTCGCGTGCAACCACAGTGCGGAGACCTTTGAGGTCACAGTGAATAGGGACGCCATATCACATCACAAATTTACCGCTAACTTAAACGAGACTTTAGTGTCATGTGACGTCATGGCGTCACGTGGTGAAACAGCGTCACATGAACCCTATTCACTAAACTTAGCGCGACGTAAATCCGCTGAGTTTTGAAACGACACTCTAAATGTGCTGCAGTGTTCAACACTTCGGCTATCAACGTAGTTCATTTACAGAAGAATGCAAGGAACCAGGAAGATTATCTTGCTTTTAATCGAACCCTCCATAGTTGCCGTTCATTGTTCCCTTTTCTCGAAATGCGGCGAATTTCCTTGTTGACACAGATAAATAACAGAAACTGTGTTTCTGTTATTTTTTTGCTGGTCCCAGGAGTCTGTCGTCAAACATGTTATCGAGGCTCTTTGCGAGTGTCCAGATTGCGCAGATCTAAATTCGTGCCTCTCTATGAAACACTTCCCAGCACTGAACTGCCTGCGCAGCAGTTCTTTACACTTTAAGTTCTGGACCAGACGACACCAACTAAAAGTTCTCAGCTATTCTTAAACCGTTCTCTTCCGGAAACTTTGTGCCAAGGGAACTCGGCAGATGCTTTCAAAGCAATTACACGCCTAAAAAAAAACATTGTCTGAGTACTTCTATATCGCGCCACCTCGAAACAAACTAATAATTCCAGTTTACTCGAAGATGCGGGCTCAGCTTTGGGGGACTAGGACTGCCGACGATTCTTAATTCTGGGGAACGCTAAAGGCCCCTCCGCGTGCAAGTCTGTCTGTCCCTACCACGTCGCGAACTCGGATGCCTGCCGGCGCCGTATTCAACACCGAAAGAACTCAGACCTCGGCAGAGTCGAGATAAGGCCTAATTGCTAAAAACCCCGAGCGCAGGGCGGTCAGCCACAAATGCAGGCGCACGCAATTTTTTGAAAGCAGAGCTCGCGCTGCAGCCGCTGTGCCAGATAAGGGAATGCAAGGCTTGCCGGATACGCTCTCCCCGGCTGGCGGGAAGGAGCGTGGGATCCTCTGATAGGCCCTGAGGTCGGACCGGGGTTCTGCAGAAGAGCGGCGTCTGGGCCGAGGGAAAATCCTCTGAGTCAAACTTGATTAAAAATGCCTTCCCAAGGTGTGTTTTCGTTTCCGACTGACGGAGGATGACCCGTCGAATAGGAGTTCGCGCCGTTCCTTCACTTCGCCTTGCATAGCTTGCATCGCGTTGTGCATGGACGCTGAATCGTATGTCTGGATCTGTAATTGCGGTGCTTTACTATACATTTATTACATATTTTTTCTTTGTTCTTGAGATATGTTTTGTGGCCGAAATCACTATATATATTGGAGCAGTGCTTAAACGAATGATTGTTGTATACTTCAGTAATGGGTTGTATACGTGTTGTGTAAAGAAAAGCCAATATTTTCTATTTAAAGAAAAAAACGGAATCACGACGATTTTTTTAACGGAAATATTAAAAAATAAGGAACAAATACCGGAAGCGTGAGCATTGCTATATTTGGCGCATAAATTCGATTGAGAGCTCAAATCTTGAATTGAAATGACTCAATAAACAAATCAGATTTAAAGTTTTAGTTTACCTCTATATAGTACTTTAAATATAAGAAGCACGTTTTAATGTAACTTTGGTGTTAATTTTGTTTTAGTTTGGCTCTGTGATTGATATTAATTCTGCTGCTGTCGCTGACCCAGTGTGATAAGTTATAGGCATTCATAGTAAACCCGAGACAAAATAATAAAGAAAGGACAGCTAGAGCAACTTCGTTCTGTCCTTTTTTAATTTTTTTCGTCCTGTGTTTAATATAATAATAATTATATTAATAAAGTCGTTCACCAGCTCGCCTATGTTTTTCCCCTTTCATCGCAAATCATAAATAATAAAAAATAATAAAAAACTACTAATTTTTTGTAAAAAATCGACCTCAAAATTTATCTTTTTTAAATGTTTTTTATTTCTTAACAAGTTTGGAGCAAAAGAGAGGCTTATTTAACTGGTTTCTCGAAAGTGCAATAACAGCGTCAACCAATATTAATATCCGGTGAATGGTAGCGTCATAAGCAGCCAACTCAAAAATTTAGAAAAGAAAATATTTTCTATATAAGTGCATCTCAAAATTATATTCTCTTTTTATTTTTAGAAAGTATGGAGCAAGTTATGATTAATTTACGAAAACTCACGTATGCTAACAATCCACCATGAAGTAGCTTATATTTTAGTGTAGACGTAGACGTTCTTTTTCATGTCATAGTTTTTAACGGATTAGTTTCTGTGGCAATTTGAAATGAAGGCAAATTTGGTCGAAGAAGCGAGTTTGCGATTTTGTAAAAATATAGCCATAAAATATACAGCCGATTGCCCTGCAATTGTGTTGCTAAGTGATACGTTCTTAGCTTCGCGCTAGTGGTACTAAACCACTAGCGCTGAACCAAGTGGTTTGTGGAGTTAGTGGAGCTTTCATTCTTTATATATTTATTTATTTATATGGATACCTGCAGCGCCGTTAGGCATTATGCAGGGGGATACAGAAACACCATGCAATAACAGTGCATATTTCTACAATACAAGAACGGAAACAGCAATAAAACATATTTTTAATCGCGAATACAGATTCAGAGTTTATCATAACAAATATCATTATCATTAAGAGACAGTTTCTTTTTTAAGTGCATTCCGCTCTGTAATGGTTTCAACAAAAAATGGAAATTAAAAACAGTCAGTATTGTAACGAAATTCCTCGGTCTTTTTTTTAGAATGATCCCGTCTTGTAGATGCATACTATGGTTAAAAATCTAAAGACTTCTTTCAATACCAGTCCGTCCGTATAATATTCTGCGAAATAATTTTAATCCTAAGCACTTTCTTCACTCTTTGAGTGAATCCAAACCTAGTCTGCTTTTCATTTTTGTACAACTTGTATAAGTGCTGAAGTCACCTGTATCGTACCGTAATGCCTGGTTTTGAATACAATTCAACTTTTGTTCAAGGTACCTTTGTGCGGAGTCCCAGATGACACAAGCGAATTCTAAAATGGGTCGAATGAAAGAAAAATACAACGTTTGGTTTACACTGCGAGAGGTATTTTAAATTTCCTGCAAAGTAGATACAACGTTTTAGTAACATTTTACATTTGTATATTTATATTCATACTGATATTTATTGCGTGACCAAAACCGCCATAATGGCTTTGACATTGGTGCACAAAAGTCAGGTTCCTAACAATTTCCAACATGCAAACATATAAAACCACAAAAGTCATAATAAAACATTCATCATACTAAGACAGTCGTAACAGAATATAGTATATACACCTCAGGTACTTAGGGTAAGATAAAGTATTGAAAAAATATTAGTGCTGGACAAGGATGGTGCATGATGTCTGAATACAATAAAAAAGTGTTAGATTTAGAGTTAGTTTTGAATTAGTGTAAGTGCTAGAGTTGGAATTAGAGTTAGAGCTACATTTAGAGTTAGAGTTTGTTACTGTTAAATCTAGAGTTAGAATTAGTCGTTACTGTTGCTAACTAACTCCTAGCCTAAAAACGTTTGACGTTAAAAAATTAAACCTAAACTTATCTTAAAAAGTAAAGTACGTAATTATCTTTCATTGTTGAAATATTATTAGTATTGTGCGAACATCAACCGCTTGGTAAAAATGGCCAAGTTTGCGAAAAAATCAAGTCGAGTTTTCGACGCCTTCCATTAGATATCAATTCATAATGTTGTTCTATAAAACTTATGATTTTATATTTAAGTGCAGTTTTTACATCCCTGTAGTTAAGCTGTCACATATATTTATTTTGGAAAACATCTGAAGGACCCCCGACCAAATTGGTGGAACTGAAATGAAACAAGTCATATAGTTTAGTAAATTCGAAGCGTACATTTAGTGTAGTTTGTTTTTTTTCACGAAGACATTTGTTTGCATGATAAAATTTAAAAAAATGCCCTTTACGTGCATCCTGCAGGTAGAAAAATAAAAAGATTAAGTATTTCTTTGCCTATACATTTGTTTTCAAGAATGAATTTCATTTCAAAGCATTTTCTGAGAAATCAGGTAAAAACAGATTCATTTTTATGGGGTTTGCACTTGACCACAAAAAATTCACAGAAAAATGGAGAACCCAATTACTACTATTCAATTACAACAAGCTAGCCTGCATAACGATAACAAGCTGCTATACTTACTTTAACCTTCACTCACTGATCAGTATTGGCGCACCCAGCCAGGTCATAAGACACGAAGACGCACATTGCTTTGTGGTTGTGGAAGTGAAATGCATATTGAAACGAAATTTAAATCAAAGGGTGATACTGTCCACCTTATCTGAGCGCAATGAATCCCGTAATACGTTATACGTTTGATTTTTCATCCGAAAATATTTGTTAGTTTTTAGATTTTAGCAGGCGCTCAATATTTAAATGCTAATTGAGGTTCATTATTAAAACTTATGTCTCCCCCCCCAAAAAAAAAGAGTATTTGAGTTCGAGGAGGTTCCTTCGTGAGTTCTACTTTTCAGGTATAAGGAGCACAAAGTTGTAGTTATTTCGAAATTCAACCCGATATGACCTAATAATTGTAATTTATTCCGCTAAGCTTATATATTGGCATTTTTTTCAATATTAGTTATATGGTGAAACGTATAAACATTTCAAGCAACAATAAAAGTGGCGACTGTTTACTAAAGTGCTTTTGTAGCTATAAAAACAAAACAAAAAACATTGACAATTCCTGGCAAAATATTTCAGCGTCAAACTAGATATCTCGAATCTTTACGATATAAGTTTCTATTCTGTTATCACCCTTATAGTCAGGAGCTGTCCCGGAGACCGTAATGTGAAAGTATAAAAGCATGACGGTTTGTAGAGACGCACAGTGTCCAGTTAATGTGTCATCAGAAGGCTCTCATTATCAGAGGTGCTAGTCATTAAAGCAGCTCAGGACTACGGCTATTAGTGGTCTGTGAGTGCCACCATAAAGTAGAATATCATATTCGTGTTCTTTCGTATGAGCGGTAAGGTGATGATGTGGAACGAAAATATAAAATATAAAAAATTATCGCTCCGTTCTCTCCTTGTCAGGAACAAAAAAACGCAACGCGTTATGTAAAGCAATAAATGTAAACATTTCTGACAGAAGTCAATACTCAACTGTCGCAGTTGTCCCTGAAGAACGAACCGTGTTCCTTTTGAAATAAGAAAAGGTCAGCTAGAACGTTAGGGACATAAACACACAGAGAAGAAGCAGACATACACACTGCTGATGTATGTCTGTCTTCTTTTCTCTGTGTTACTGTCCCTAACGTTGTAGCTGACCTTTTAGTTTGCACCAATGTACAAACTAGCTCATCTTTAGCCTGGTCACTCATTTTGAAGATGTTAGACTTCTTTACATGTAGGAATTGTTTGAGTTACTTTCTTTTAGAATTGCAGATTGAAATGCGCCACCGAAGACGGTGCATTTCGTTCGATATAAAGAAAGTATGATATCGCACACTATCCACCGGTAATTGGTGATTCGAGTGTGAATCGTACATTGTAAGAAAATGTGGTCTTTAATTATACGAGATTTACCCTCTCCACACACATTGTCTTCGGTTTAAACTTCAAAAACAATTTTTCGCGCTCAATTAATTAGTAATGCATATAAATGTATTTTTTCTTGTTACTTTCTTCACTCAAGTTGATCAAAGTAGTTAACAAAGTAAGAACGTTTCACTTTAACTACATCCGGTTTACGTTTTTGTTTTTATGAGAAATCGCGTTACTGAGATTCAGCCATAGTGTGCATGCAGAGGTGCAATAGAGAGAGATAGAAAGAGAGAAAATACGAGAGTAGGAAAGCTCAGAAAGAATGGAGTAACAGAGTACATACATATCCTCGGGCATGTAGATCTCAAATTTTGAGCAGCGTTTCTGGCGAGTAAAGTTGCTTACGCTTAGGTCGCGTTTCGGCTTTTTCATTAGGTTCTCCCAAGTTACTCCCAGGTGTTAGTGAAAAAAAAAGGAAAGAAAAAAACGTAAAGCACAACATCCTTCTTTATTTTATTTTATTTTTGTAGGACGCTCAGGCTTCAAGTTGTATTTTTGCATTGTTTATTTTTCTATTGTTGCAAACACTTTGTCAGAGCCCCAGGAGAGATTCTGACAGAAGCTTGTATTCTACCGTGACTGGTGCAAGATGGAACGCGGTAGCGCCGCTTTTATGGCAGCGTCTTGAGAACACTACAACACCGATGTACGCAAGCATTACATGGTAGCATTCTTCAAACGCCCTCGTGGCCCCTGGCTTATATAAAAGGCGCCATTAAAAGGATTGACGTGTTTCTCGAAGGAATGATGAGCAGCGATACGTGCTGCTGCAAAGAGAAGGTGGAGTCTTGTAGAGGCAGGCGTTGATTATTGAGGGAAGGCAATCCTGTGCGTCCGTTCGCTTTCCTGCGATGGCCTCTAGACGGAACGGCTGTCAGGTATCCGCACACAATAGGAAACGCATATGAGAAATACATCACGTTTTTTTTTTCTTGTTTTGTTTAGAGGAAAGTAAAACTTGTGCACACAGGTTGTGTTTATTAAGATGTTTTTGATGTAAGATAGCTAGAGTATGCGACCTCGTAATTGGAGATAAGTAGAAAGGTAAGTCACCTTGAACGCATCACTGTACATAAATCACCCTAGAAAAAACACTACAATAGAACCAGACATTCCGTATTCTAGATCAAAAAGCAGGTAAAGAAGTGTTTTTATTTTGTGCAAAACTAAACTTGTTTTATTATTCGAAATTTTTTATCTCTTGTATGTTATGGATTCACCTCATGGCATTGCTCGTAACAGTGCGTAATATATATTTCCTACTGATTCGAATACACGAGTCAATACAAGCAATATTTTATATTACAATAAGAAAGACCATTATCAAAATGAAAAAATGTTAACTATACTACACAGTTTAATCTAGGTATTTAAATTATTTTTTGTTCAATAAAATCTTCATATAATACAATTATTATACACATTAAACACATAAAACTGTGTTGGATGCAAAAGCTATAATTTAGTCAAGGCGATAGACAATCAAAAACGAAACACAACATGAAGTGATTTGGCACAACGGATCAATGTACGTACGAGGGTGATTCAAGCAAAAATCTTAAAAGTGCAATGAAATGCAGCGGTGGGGTTTCTTTCGTCAGTCTTGCTGGCGGTGGCGCAAACGTTGCTACGAAAAGATTAAAAGAAGCGCTCAATAGAAAGAGAGAAACGAAGCAAGAGACCACGAGTGATCCCATACAGCACCGAATTTCTCACGACTTAGAAATTGTAGCAGCGCGATTTGAGGAACCCATCGTGTCCTCGGCGCCTCAAAAGTTGGCACAACTTTGCCCTATAATTGCCGATAAAGAAGGGAGTGGAACCATTCCGGCGTAAAACGCACTAAAAATATGTGGAATGTGCGTTAGGCGTTGTATATAAGATTCCGCTGAGTTGTGGGAGGGTCTACACTGGACAAACGGGCCGGTGCGCTAATGATAGAGCAGGGGAGCAGGATTGGTCGTTTCGCTCAACAGCGGCCGGTCATTTGCCCTGAACTGCGGCACGTTTTTGTATCATCCTCATTTCTACGACATCACGATCATTGAAAGAGGAGCCAATTGGAGAGCCAGGGAATTATGAGAGACATATGAAATAAATAAGCAGGGAGAGAACAACTGCGTAAGCCAGACTTCTGTTTACCTGCACAAAAAAAGAGATAGCCTACTTGAAGACGTATGGACACGATGGGGATTTGGTTGTTTACTTCGTTGGGTGTTTGTCAACAAATGTTTAATGGTCAGTTCAGCGCTCGTCCTGTGTACTTAGCTCCTGTCTTCATTGTTTTGCGCACTCTTTTATTTATTGCTTAACAACGAACCCACTCGCCCTCTTCGACACTCTAATAAAATTCCGAAAATTTGTACGATTGGTTTGGTGGTTGGGAGGAGTTATTGATGTAGTTCAAAAAATGACCGACATGGGGCGACGTGTTACAGTAACAAAGAAGGAAGCAGCGTCGGAGGAAATATTGCCGCCCTATTGTTGACATGCACCGCGTTAGAGAAGTGAACTGTGATGCGTTTTGTGAGTAGTGATAGTGTTAAACGAGTCTAAATGCAACAGTGGTAATTTTTAAACAATACGTGGAAAGGGAAGTAACAGTGCAAATGGGATGAAAAAAAACTTCATTCTGCAATAAGGACTAAACGACGATGTCTGCTGACTCAAGGCGTATTGCTACAGCATGACAACACCTGACCCAAATTCTGCCCGTTCAACAGTTGAGGCAATCCTGAATAGGAAGTTTGAATGTCTCACACGTTTCTTTTTTACTCGACCTCGCTCCAGTGATTCCATGTCTACGGACGGCTCAAATGAAGCAATGATAGGCAAGCATTTTCGAAGTGGTGAAGAGGTAAACACCGCGGTGCACAAGCGGTTACAGTCACAACCAATATAATTCGTGTCACAAGGTATCCATGCACGTCCGAAGCGGTGTAATACGTGCACTGGACGTCGGTGTTTCTCGAAAAAGTTACATGTTTAATTTTCCTGCATTTACTCCTCCACCTTATAATAAAAAATTCATGTGTTCATTTGAATCACTTTCGTATATGCAAATATCGCCGCGCATTTCAGTTCTCAAAAAAGATATTGCTAATCCTCAACTATTACTTATACTGGAAGCAGCACTCGCTTTATGTTCAAGCTAAAAGGGTGCACTTTGGGCATCGCCTTGGAATGCGACTCCTCGGCAACAGCCGCAGATTTCGGCGATGTCGAATTTAAAATCGATATCTATGCGTCTGATGATACATTTTTACGACTCTCAGTCTCAGCAGCAGACCGCGTTTTCGAATTTTTTGGAGTGTTCCGGTAGAAAGTAATAACTCAGCAAAAGCGCAAAGAGTGGCTACATATTTTTTTTGCACCGTATTTTTATTTATTTTTGTTATACTCAGCTTTTAAATGGCTTTCTTCCGCAGTCACCATCCTGTGCGTTTTATTCCTTGAAGTTATATAGAGAGCTATGCCGAGATATGCTCGCGAAAATACTGGGGAGGCACGCTTCCTGTAAAATAGTGCGCCGTCTTGATGTTACACATTTCTGATGTTAGTGCATTGCCTTAATGTCATTAGTACAATCCTTAGAAATTAATATACGAGTGGAAACTCACGCCTCCATTTAAAGATAAAGCGACACGTGACATCTCTACATAAATATAGTATAAATGATATTGAGTAACACAATATTACCAGAATGCTAGCCGTGCATCAGAACAAACTCTCATAAAAGCAAATGTTACAGTATACAAAAGGATATTCACCCAACTAGGCAAGTATGCGCTTAAATGTCTTTTTTTATTATTTACATGCAACCCTAGCATTACAGTATAACAGTTTTACTATAAAATGATATCAGGTTGAACAAGGAACTACACATGGTGTCTGCGGAACATCCCGCCACCATGATAGGGAGAGAGGCATACTTCCGGTTTTTCTATGTTTATTTTGTGTTTGAGTGGGTGCGTGACGACTTTTTGTTATACGAGCGAGCAATCGCGTGAGAGCTACGCTCTAGGTATTCCCCAGTGTAATTATCTTGGTTGGACAATGCACTCCAGCACGAACAAAATGTAACAAGTTGCAATATTTTGATTTTCTCGAGAGTATTGATGCCACCGAATTACCGCGGTGCTTGAGTGACCGCAGGCTGGTGGTGTTGAACGGACGGTGCACAATTCTCGCGAAAAGCGAAAATCGAGAGGATGCGGCGCCAAGACCAGCCTTGACTTGCCACGGCCGACCATCTCCAAATAACGATAGGTGCCAGCCGGGCCATTACGTCAGGGTGAAAGGCAACCTCAAATACAAATGCAACCTCGAATACAAAGCAAGCAAGTCAAAGCAGTGAAAATTTGTACATCACAGCCTTCGCGTCGCGCGGAAGGAAGCGTGATAACAACTTCCGAAGGATCGTCGACCGGGCTTGGTGACCCTTGCGGTGAAGCTTGGCGCATATCTTCGGCCGGCGCCTATGGGAGGTAGGTGGTCATCGCTGATGCATTGCCGTTCACGAAGTAGTCGAACGCTCTTAATAACTTGAAAAATCTAAGCTTTTCTCTGGTTTATGGGTTTGGCGGATCGAATAGACAGTCGTGAAGATGCGCGCGCAATACCTTCAGCAGATCTGTCATTTTTTTGAAGAGCAAGTTCTCATCCTTCTCATGCAAGGAACCAGAAAGGCGTGTGAATCCACCGTAAGAATATTTCTGGAGAAATAGAGAGAGATAATAAACTTTATGGCATGACTCAAATCCAAGTTGTTCTCAGTTATGATACATTTAAAATACGCGTAAACCATTGCCGGATCAAAAAAAGAAACAAGCGAGAACATTGACCAACCGGAAGCAAATTCCCCCTCCCCCCCCCCCCCAAAGTTAGATCATGCTCTTTTTTTTTAAAGTTGTGAATATAGGTTAGCATGAACAATAAAGCAATTGCTTATATACAAAAATTTATCAATACGGCGAGCAAGTGTTCCAAAATGCGTTTTTGGTGCATCGGAATGCACGGAGGAGCACGCCAGTCAAAATGAAACATACAGAAGGCACAGGCAACGCGCGATGACGAGACAGTCAAGCACGCACCGTCGTTGGTGGAGGTTGGGGAAACAAAAGCACTTGGACGCGTTCGGGGGTAAACAAACATACGAGGTGCGAAAGTACCAGATGGACTTGCGCGTCGTATTCAGACGAACATAAATAATAAAGTAGATCTTACCAAAAATGTTACTACAGTATGCAGACGATCAAAGACTAAATACAAACAACAAAGCGGGTGCTGAGCCATGCCTGAGAAACCCACAAGAAAAACAATTATGATCAAAATTGGGCGAGACTTCCGTGGGTGTATGCCGCCAATACATTGGTTAGGTCCCTGGTTGACCAAAATAAATCAATTCATTCGATGTTCATCAAAAATAACATTGGCAAATTTAAATTGATATCTGACACGCAAGGATGCTGACTGTTAAATGTATGCTCCAGTTGACAGCGTATATTTTCTATGGTTGTGACCCATGGAAGTAAGATCTGGCGCAAAATAAAGAAAATACTATACAAGTTATTTTTCTTTAACACTTTCCTCGTCTTCAGCTTTGAAGCGTCCTAGATACCATTCGATGACAGCTCTGTTGCTTTTTATTTCTTTACATGGCTGTGTTTCATGAAAGAATGCAACACTGCGCAAGTATAATGCAGATGTCAGTATCTAATTGAAATGCTCGATAGCAATACACGAATGTCATAAATGCAATGCCTCTTTAGCATGGGATGCATTAAAACCAGTAATCTAACAACCAAATGACCACGGTAATAGTCTTGTTTAGGCAGTGATGTTTTTCGCTTTATTTGAGGAGAGAAGTTTGATATTATGGGTTGAGGTTTTTTGATCACTTGATTTTACATAGAGCGCCTAAAATGACCGCGAATCTACCGTTCACCAAGTTTTTTTATATCAGAATTTATAACTAGGCCCACACCATAACTGCTAGATTGTTATTCAGTATAACAAAACAAAAGACCCGGGCACGCCACCAACCTTACGAGAAACGCAGAGAAAAAAATCACTTTATTTTTTTTAATACGGTCAGATGTTGTAAGATATAAAAAAAAAACTATTCCAAAACTTTCAGATTGTCGGAGTGTATATCGGCTTTTAATAGTAA
Source organism: Ixodes ricinus (assembly GCA_037355805.1). Classification (NCBI taxonomy): domain Eukaryota; kingdom Metazoa; phylum Arthropoda; class Arachnida; order Ixodida; family Ixodidae; genus Ixodes; species Ixodes ricinus. Next base: position 62,933 of record JAZHYW010001124.1, on the reverse strand, counting down.
AGCATTAATAAAACAATTCATTGTAGTATGACACCATAAAATGCATGTTTTTATTTATCCTTCAATGTTGAAATACACGACTTGAAAATAGTTTTATTTTTTTCCTCGGTGAAATAACATTTATTCACAACAACAACAAAAAATTAAGCATATTGCATTTAGAGCAAAAGGAAAAAAAATCCGCTTAAAGCATAATACTTATGACTTATCCCGTCGGAATATAATATATAGGGCGTATTTATTTTCTTATCGCACCGACGGTTCAATCCCACATAGACGATAGACGGTTCAATCCTGAATAGACGATCCCAAAACCAGATCCCCCCAAATAAATAAATAAAAACAATGTATATATATATTGTTTCTTGTGTTAACCAAATGGGAAGCCACGTTTTAAAAGCAGCTTTTGTTACTACACGCTATTATTATTGCAAAAATTTATTATACGTCAATGCTTTAGTCTGTTGTTTATAGTAAACAACATAATGAAATACAGGATAATGTACTTTGAAAGCTACTGCTTCTCGGGGCAAACTTACACCCCAGTCACGCACATCACGAATAATACTGTAAACAACTTATTTTCGCTTATACATCTGTGCGCAGCAAGGACGAGGACAAAGAAGAGAACAGGACACAACAAGGCGCACAAGAGTGTATAAGATGTCAAGCCAATCGCCCAAACAACCACTCTTCTTATTTTTCGCGGACGCAGTATTTCGCGATTTAAGTAAGCTGATATTTTGGAATTTTTCGCGGGTTCTAATTTTCGCGACGCGGTGGGATCTGAATATAGATTCTCATGTGTTTACTTTTTATCCGAATTTTTCACGGGACCTATTTTTCGCGAACTATGGGCGATTGGCGAAATTCGCGAAAAATTAGGTCCTCGCTAAAATTAAGTCCTTTACAGTATATGGCGAACAGCTTGCACGTCAACACAGTGTTTAGCGGGGAAAACAATTGCCAAGTAACTGAACTATTTTGCAGCTTATTTAAAAAAAAAATAATATTAGAATTGTGTACGTCGCCACCTTTTGAGATACAATAGGAACTCCGAATTTCTATACCTGTACCTACTACGCAACATGCAAAATTGGGTAGAGTCCATCCTTCTCGATGCTAAGTTTTCCTTTTTAAAGTGTGACTGTTTTGGTTTTGGATTTTACTTATTTTCTCTGAATTGTACGTAACTTCAGTGTAAATATAGTTCAGTAGGCGCGCCAACCCAAGCGCTAGATATAGTGACCATTATCATCCTATACCAGTAAAGTTCAAAACATAGTGCGCAATGCCGTATTCGCGATCTGTCGGACAGCGCTCAGATTTGAAAATATCGCCTATCAAAAACTTGCAATCAACTTCGATGATGCACAACAGATGTTAGGAGAACCAAAAAAAGGTTACTTCCAGCGGCGACAGATCAGCTATCAATGATTCGCGCGAAACCCACTGGATTCTCAAAGTTGCTCGCGAACATTCCGCCCATCTTTCTTCATAACCCGTACGAAAAGCAATGGGAGTTCCATGTTCCCGTCCACCGCTAAGGAGAACATTGCAAAGACAAAGTGTCTTCGTGTGTCGCCGACCATATCAAGCGGAACTTTCCTGGGCCAGTAACCAACTCTCGTGGGGGAAGGTCAGTCGTAGCGCTCCGAAAGGAGAGATCTAATTCTCCTCCAACAGTTTTCTGGGCGGCGGGCCTTTGTATTGCAATCCCGGCGCGCGAACCCCACTCCCGCAGCTTTTTATTTTTTCTTTATTTCCAACAACTGTCTGGTGTATAGAGACCTCGCCGGCGACCCGAGCCGTGCACTCGCAACTTGAAAAATCGAATTCGGCTACAATCGCCCGCGACAGAGCTCGGCCGTGAGTGGCCGCGCGCAGTCCCTCGCCGAGGCAGGGCCGCAAACGCATCTACGCGGGTCACGCACACGAACCAACTCGGGGAGTCTGAATTCGAATGCGGCGCACGTCACTGGCCACTTGAAAAGTACACAACTGCCCGAAAAGAAGCCAATAATAACTGACGCGAACGCGGACCGTTTTCTTTTATGAAAATAAGAGGAGACGGCGGCAGTAGGTACAACGCCACTCAGGCGGACAACAATAAAAAGAACAGACGGCGAAAAAATAGGGTAACTGAAACGTATCGACGTGAAAGGTCGGACGTTTTTTCGCCTGCGCTGCCGTCACGCTGATAAAATTTTGATTTACACAAGTGTGGGTGTATCAAGTTTTTTGTGGGTTTTTGTCTTTTGTTGCAATTTTTGTGCGTGGACGTAGACAGAAAATTTGGCCGAGTATCGCCTTAGCCTTTGTTCGCCGGTTGCTTTTTTTGCCTCACCTCAAAATAGCCATTTTTTATATTGGACTTCTTTGATGGACTACACCAGATTTTCAGCAGATAAAGCAGATAAGCAGAAAGCAGATAAAAAAATTGCAGCCAAAATTATTTTGCCGCATCCACGTGTCAGAAGCTTAATGGACTCGGCCAGTCAGTTAGAACTTTACCCGTGCTCATAAATAGAAATCGTGTTGATAGAGATGGAACACATTCGAATAGTGCGCTTTTCACAATGACATTGTTTTGCAGTAATTTGTATTCTCGACAATTTCGAAACAACTGAATGTGAACAAGATTTTTATTTTATTGTCTTACAACATTGAGATTCCTCCCCAAAGACAACTAACGAAGATTGAGTAGACTGATATTCATTCTCAGAAAAAGAAAGTCTGATCTTTGGTTTTTATTTGTTTTGTCCGGCAACATCAAATATGTCGAGTGCGTGTTAGCAACCAAAGTAATTTAGACCAACCGCTGTTGTCGGCACGAAAAATAGAACGCTTTACTCTCATGGAAGCCCCAGCGGCCGCGGCCCCAGCAATTGCGGACTAGAGCGCGAATCGCTTCGAAAGCAATCTCACGATGGCTCATGTTACATTTCTCTCTGGGGAAAAATCAAGAATTTGTTAAAACTTAAACTTCGAACACCATATCTCAGTGGCGTGAACACTTTCCGTCTTTCCCGCGTCACAGTCACCAGGACTCTACAGTCTTGTGTAATTGTGCGCTGCTCTATCTATCGAAACTTGTGGTGACATGTGTGTATGGAAAACCTCCGCAGGTGAGGCAGACACCTTAGGAATGGTCGTGTCGGGTGAAAACCTCGTCACATTTTCTTGTCCTGAATCCAGCCCGAACTAACTAGAAGTTTGTTGAGAGCGCTTTTGTTACGCCGGATTCCCCCCCCCCCCCCCCCAGTGTTCCCTAACAATATGACCTGGGCTGGTGGCACGGCGAAGACTTTCCCTCTAGCACTAGACGTCCTTCACCCACACAGCCGCTCCGAAATGCAAGCTCGGTAGTCGTTGCACTGTGTTCAACCGATTGAAGTATAACCTTTTGCGCTCTTTGACGACGTGACGGTCGCGTCTAGTTGAAGCTCATTATTAACTTGACCCGGAGCCAGGAGCGATGGATACACCGGGGTCTGTGTGCTCGAACATCATCTCATGAGGAGCCCTGCTGGACTTGGTACTGTATGACCCTTGGTGTCACGGTAAGCATGCAGAGCTAACTATAGATCGCCCGCCTTTTCAAGTAGTCGTTTTATTGTCTGCTCTGCGCGTTCGGCCTCTACGTTTGACTGAGGATGAAGAGGGCTGCTGCTCGTGTCCTGGAAACTGTGGTTCCGTCCGATGTACGCGAAAGCCTAACAGGAGAACTGTGGACCATTTTCTCATCAGGCGCTCGATGACAGTCTTTACTTTTGTTATCGATAAGTACGCGATGTCTGGAAAGCGAGACATGTAGTCAACAAAAAGCCAATTCTGGATGCCCCGTTGCTTGAAGAAATTCAGCTTCACCATTTGCCATGGCAGAGAAAGCGTCAGCGATAGCATGAAAGGCTCGGCGTTTGGTTCGCGACTCTTCAAGCACACTAAGTAGTTTTTTTCTTATTTTATTTATTTATTCATATACCCTTAAAAGTCCCCGTGAGAGCATTAATTTTTCGCTGTTCTCAGCCCATAGGACAAGCCTGGCCGCCATACAGCTTCGCTTGCTCGTTGCCTGCAGCGTTATATTGCTTGATGCCCCTCGTGAAGACCATACAATATTTCTTGTCGAACAGAAATGAGGATGACAAGGCGAATTTTATAGGTCAAAAACCCATCGCAGTAAAGCAGGTTTCCCTCGTACTTCCAAAAATGTGACAAGTCGACAGAAAGTCTTGGTTTTGTTTTGTACTCCAGAAGTGTCTGGCACACCTGTTTTTTTTTCGGCTTTTTTACCGGGTCGAGAGTGCAGCTCCTTGCTCCAACTTTGAAATATTGGACTGCAGTACAGCTCAGCATCTCCGCAGGCTCCATCTCGTTCATCGGAACCCTCGAGAGAGCATCGGCCGTCGCAATGCCCTTGCCGGGTACGTACTGTATTGTGTAGTTGAAGCGCGTCATATGCGTATGAACGCGTTGAATTCAAGCAATGAGCTGATCCAACGCCAATTTGACCAAGAGTGTCAGAAGAGATTGGTGATTTGTCTGGAAGGTAGCAGTTAGTCATCTCAAAAAATCCTAGAACCGTTCTGATACCCAGGTTAAAGCCAACGCTTTTTCCTTACTTGCGAGTTTCAGGTTTCGGTCGGGGTGAGGAATGTGACGCGAAGGCCACAACTGTTTCTTTTCCGTCAGGCTCGGTCTGGAGCAGGACTGCTCCTAATTCGTGCAAAACACGCATTCGCTGAGAGCATGGTTGGATACTATAGATCTGAGTAAGTCATGCAGCAATCGGAACACTGGAGATACTTCAACGGATTGCCAAGTGTACTCAACCTGATGATATTTGTGCTTGTCTTGGACAATGATAAAGCAAAACATCGCTGCTTGCTTTGTAGAGTTGCTTAATGTGGTTGGCCCCATACCCACTTGGACGTCTTTCCAAGCGGTTCTCGGAGTAAAGTCGTCTTCAGTGCCAAGGTAGTTAGAAACCAAGCCATGTGATTCTCCATTCTCATGATTCGCCGGCAGGATCCTCAGGACCTCGAAGATCTTTAATATCCTTGACCTTTCCTGGGTCCGATCGAACGACGTGGTGGGAGACGGTGCATCCATTGAAGGTTACCTTTTTGTGCTAAACAAACACTTAGCTTTCTTAAAGCAAACAAAAAAACTGAAGAGGTTTTGGAGAACAAGAAAGTTGGAGGTGAATTTTAGAGTATTTTTATTCCGTAAACCTGGATATCATGTACGTTTCTCTCGAACATGTAGCTAAACGTGAAAAACACAAAACGTTATCAACAAGTCAATACGTCACATCTATATCTTTCGGCCACGATGAGCGTGTCGCTCGCATGTGCAGCGCGTTAAATTGCAAGCTTGCCACGTATAGAGAGTGTTCCCTGGTGGCCATAGCTGTGTGCGCGGCTATTGTGTCTCTAAGGGGAGGTGTGCTGAAGAGAAAATTGATAGCATATTACTTGCTCATGACGCCGATGGCACCGGAACCCTACGCCTGGTGCCATTGCTCGGGGCACAATGGCACCAATCGTAGAAGTGCGTCCTGCATAAGCACGCGGAGTACGATAATCTCTTATGCCCTGTGCGCTCGCGCACAACATTTGAGATGTTCCGCGCCACCCTCTTCCTGCAGAAATGTACCGGTATCTAAAGCCCCTCTATCCTGGGAAAAGTGGCGCCATTCATTGTTGTAGAAATGCTCGAAGCACGTGCCGCGTGCCAGTTGTGGAAAATTCATGGCGTCTAAAATCAAGCTCAGTGCTGCGCTGTGCTGCCATGATCTTCCCAAGGGCTGCACGTTGCATGTGCCTCGTGCATCGACGAACCTTGCGCTACTTTTGAAACATGAAGGGGCTTTACCGGTATCCCGGTATCCTGGCTACAGCGCCACTCTTTAGTCATGAAGCGGCGGCGCGCGGAACTAACAATAAACGCGGAGTGATCGGTACACTTGCCCCTATAGCCACAGTAGCGCGGCTGCTGAGCGCGTGCTGACGGCGAGCTTCCGCAGTTCTTTTGCAACGTGCATTCCGCACCATCAAGGTTGCCGTTCTTTGCAGCCTATCAATGTGAGCTCGCTCTGAGCATGCGCTTTAACCATTGTCCTCAATTATGGCGGGCAGTGAATACACCCTATACTCCCCCGCACTAGCACCAGCTCGTGATGTCTTTTGTTTAATTTTTAAAAATAGCAAGAGTGCGTGTGCATAGCTTTGATGTGCATTAAAGATGCACGAGAGCTGAGATTTTGAATTCTCTAGATAGCACATCAAGCTCCGGGAAGGATGGGTTTCATCATTACTTTAAAAAGAGTTTTCTACAGCCTCCAGGCACCAAATTTAAAAAAAAAGTCTCGATATTCGTGATCCAGCAGACCAAATGCAGCCCATTTTGGTGTTTTTCCTTAAATACTAAACCGCTTTATTTTCCTTTATGGGTGACTTCACTTCTTCGAGCCCTCGAGTGTCTTGTGATGCGATGCCGCGCTAGTCGCCCCGTGAAGTGCCGCAGGGGCTTCCACGGAAGTAAAGTTTTCTTTGTCGCGTGCCCACAACAGCTGTTGGTCTCAATTCCTTTGGGTGTCGATACGAACACGACAGTATCAAGATATATAGCAAAGACTAATTTCCGCAAAACCTCCCTGACATAAGCAATGCCTGAGAATAGGAGAATACAGAAGATTAATTTCGGTTTGAATGCAATCTGGAATGAGCAAAGAAATCTCGACACCTTGTGTTTAGTTTTCAGTAAGCCTTCACCAGAGTATGGAAAAAGAGCTCCACCCTGGTTCTTTGGAATGAAGGCCTCAATTTCAAGCTGTGAGGCAAGATAAAAAAACATATCCTAAGTAATTCAGTGAATCGGACTTCTGCTAAAGTATGGAAACTAGAATGGAAAAGCATTAGTGTTTGCGACTCCTTTTTAGTGTTCGTACAGAACTGCACTCAACCAGGCTGAACCACACAATGCGTAACAAGTTTGTTATATACAGCATAACAAGTTAATACTACATTTTCTTTTGTCAATTGGCTATTTCTTAGCTCTGTAACAAGACTTAGGTCTTGCGCGAGAGAGCAGACGGCTGCATCGAAGACAGTGCCACGCTAAAGCAGTAATCGCAGCTACCCTGTGGGAGGGAAGTTAACGAATTCGCTCATCACAAAAAAACAAGACAGGAAAGTGACCGAATTGCAATTATTAATTTAAGTGTTAGAGCATGAAATACTGTTTAGCGCTACTCCCCCAATCCCAAAATTTTGTCTGTTCGGCCTGCCGTCCGTCCATCCATCCCTGAATTTCCCGTTAAACTTAGGGGGAATTGATGCCACGTAGCGCGACGTTACATGAACTATAAATCGATGAAGTTTCCCCGCTAAATTTAGCGGGATAATTGTCGGCACGTGACCCTATGCCACTTGATCTATATATATATATATATATATATATATATATATATATATATATATATATATATATATATATATACACACAGGGTGGTTCACGAAAGGTGGACAAATTCGATATTGCGAAAACCACGCATCGCACCGAAAAAAGTCTTATATATATATATATATATATATATATATATATATATATATATATATATATATATATATATATATATATATATATATCATACACAGAGTGTTTCACAAAGAGGTGGACAAATTCGATATTGCAGAAACTACGGGTCGCAACAAAACAAGGCTTGGGTCGCTTTGGTCCTGGGCCAGGGGCCTATTTAGGAAAGGTATCAAAGACCGGGATAAATACATTGTTAATTATTTTCGCGTAATTAACTCTTTTAATATTGTGTTTCACTCAATATGAAAAAAGCCCTGGCAATTTTAAACACCACTCTCTTTTTAGGAATCCTCGTCACTTTCCTGCAAACATACATCAGAAACAAATATGAATTGTTATAAAGCAGCAGACATTAACAGAAATATTTGCAATATTTATCTACATTTTCTACGATACCCCGCAAGCTGAGGAGGATAACAACTTCCCCTGCGCTACCACGAGCCAGGGGTGGCCAAATGAATCATTTATTGTAATGAAATTACATTATTAATTACATTTCTAAGAACGACTGAAATATAAGTAAATTACATTACAAATTACCACTACATGAAAGTAATGAATTTCAATTACAAATTACCACATAAAAATATTGAAATTACTTTAAAATTACTGTTTCATATATTTTAAAGGAGGAGCTCTACAAAAAGAAAGAACGCATTCTGCTTTACATTTCCAAAGTAACAACCGTCGTCCCGATATCAAGCAGTGGGAAAAACCACAGACAGATAAGGCGAACCAACATGCCCTCCCAAACCGAACCGACTGACTTTGGGTCGGTCTCTGTTGTGGGTTCACGTTTTTTTTTTTCCGAAGAACTTACTGCGCACGCTGTCAATCCCTGGATGCGTCTGGGTTCGGATTGCCTTGCTATTGATTATTCATGTGGGCTGTGTCTTCTTTGTGTGAGCTTCGGGGCAAGATAACCATCAAGGGGACAAAATCCATGTTTGGGGAAGCCTATTCTTGGTCACAGCAGCACAAACCCAGCTGGATTTTGGTGGCACGACGCTCTAGTCCAATCTAGAGTGCCTTCAGGCAGCACGCACATAAAGGCACCCAGTCCGACCGTCACACGAGCCTGTAGCCCACAAACGAAAACCGTGTATGTCGTTTCTTTTTCGTTATTTTTTAAATACGCTTTATCTTTTCTTTTTTTTTTGAAAATGCAAGAATTCCATTCTTCTTTGTTAAATTTCGAGGCAAATAAGAAAAAGAGATGTCTGAAATATCCAAAAAGTAATTACGATTTTAATTACAATTACCACCACTAGGGTAATTCATTTCATTAGTAAATTACTTGCATGAAAAAGTAATGATATACATTACAAATTACTCTAAAACTAATATAATTGGTGTAATTCAATTACAGTATATTATTAATGTCAACTCTGCCACGAGCGCAAGGTCTCCCCGCTGCAAAGCTCCTGATCCCACCACTTGCTCCGTCGAGGTGGATTATAGTTTATCCAACTATACTACTTAACCAACTTCCACTTTGTCTTTTTTAAGAAGGAGGAAGTTAGTTTAATTTATTTGGCCACATTTATGGGAAGAGATAATATTTACTCAATATTTTAAGAAGAGAAACATAAACTCGAAGTAGAAGGGAAATAATCTTGAAGATCTCTCAAATAAAGGGGTACTAAAATAGCTAATTTATAAGAAATACTTATTTCTTTGGTTTGAGAAGGTGTTAAGCGGGCAGTACGTTTTAATAAAACTTCTCGCAAGAAAGTACATTATTTTGGTTCTGTTTTCTTAGTATGGCTACTAGTCACCTGCATTTTATTTTGTTCACGTAAAGGACGCTTAAAACACCAATAGAAAAACGAAGTTGATATATAATTCCCTTTAAAAAAAACATATAAGCTAAAAAAATACATGCTATCAATTCACTGCAGGTTTCACGACTTCGAAGAGTCTCTGAAAACGCACGTACATCATAACTTTTCTGACACTGATAATCTTAATACCCCTGGCAGTTTCGGTGAGCACAGCATTCGGTGAGTGACATTATTAGAAATAAATGCCGAAGCGTTAAATGCATTCATAATTTCCCTTGCTCTGATCACGCCCTAACGTACTCCTGATCTCGACTAAAGCATCCGATCAACATTCGTATACTAGAACGAATTCAAATGTTCACCAATCCCACCTTATAGGCCAGGCCGTGAAGCAGCGACACGTGGAAACAAAAGAGGCGTCATCGTCGGAACAGTTTTTTGAGTGTCCAGTTTTTCAGACAATTAACTATAATAACACGGTTTGACGCCATTAAAATCCTGTTTCCTACTCGATGCACGCAGATAACGCTAAATGAGTAAAACAATAATTCTTGTTCGCGGCTGCTCGAGGATTTTCGCTAAAATATTAACTGAATGCTTGTTTGTAAGCCAAAGCAGATGATGGCACGATGTTTTTTTTTTCTTTTTTCTACATGGCGTGCACACTATCTGTTTCAGCATTAGTATACACTCGTGGTCTGAAGTCCACAGTGCTAGCCTTGTCGTTCTGTGAGCGCGCTTCGCCTCAAAGCACGACGCATCACACAAACATCTAATTACTCATGGAAGCATCGCTCTTCACCTTTGCTTGTTTCCTCAATGCTGTTCGCCCTGCATGTCCGGGACGGCTACGAAACATTTAGTCCAAAAGAAGCAACAAAATAAATGTAAACAAAATGACAGAAGCCATCGCGTTTTGAGCGAAATTCGGTATTCCCAGGTGAGCCAACATGTCCTGTCAAACCCATCTGATGCTGACGCAGCCCAAAGTGCCAACTCTGCATGCAGCTTGGTTTCTTTATGTTTGGCACGCCTCTCGGGGACTGGTTGAACAGGCTCTATAAGAGCGAATCGTTCATAAGAGGATTACCCGTGGCGTCATAGAAGGTATGTCTAGGGGAACTATCGCCACTTTCAATTAGAGCCAAACAAGCAGAATCCAGAATGACTTCCTAACGATCCATTGTCACCGGTAATGAAAGACGGAAAGAGTAACGACCTCCCTCTAGCTTCATTAACGTTCCCAGTGCCAACTCAACTCTGTGCTCAACTTCACTGCAAACGGTCGCGGCTGTTTGCTTCACTCGATCCTCCTAAACCCATTAGCTAAACGAAGCTGGTCCGACCAACTCTAAAAACGCAAAAAAAGAACCTTTTATTCTCATTCCGTCGGGTGCCCCAAATTATTGAAGTAGTGGTATATGTGCCAAACTCCCTGAACGTTTCCACTTGGCGCACATTAGCTTATGAGGCGGGCCTTGTCCAACGCCAAAGGACGCACAACATAAAATAAATCCCTGACGGCAGAAATGTGTGGTTTAAGCTGAGTATCTGTCCTTGCTCGAAATGGCCTGCAGAAAAGACTATAGCAAAGCAAACGTCCTTGTCAAACTCCAGTGATCTTCTTTTTTGTGTTTCGGCCCAGTTGTTACTGGAATTTTTGCAGGCCTTCCGAAAGAAGGTAAACAATGAGCAGATGGTGTGAATTCATCAATATAGTGGTCGAAAGTACCAGCTCGTGAAACTGAAAAAAAGAAAGAAAATTGCTTCATGTTTGTCATATGCATCCTGTAAAGTAATCATGCCGAGCTTCTAAAACGGAACAGCAGCACGCATCTATGAAGGTAACCGACAATGGTACAAAAGAACCTCGAGTGGTTTATGGCCAAGCACCACTGCATTGTTTTATTACAGTTTGAATGTGACGGTGCTGTAAGCTGTCATCATATCAAATGTTTTAATGTCTGTTTCTGAAATAGAGCGAGTTAGAATAAGGCTCTTAAAACAAGGAATTGACCAAGAACGCGTATAGAGTATTCTTTAACATTTTGTGCCATTCCCCTGAACTTGAGTACCACGTACGAAGGCGAAGGTGTAGTCTTTATGATATTACAAGGGAGCTATATTCAGCTTGATTGGTGAGCTAATCATTCGTTCATTTGAAGAAGAAAATATAAATTGCTGTGGCTTTGAACTCGTAGGTTACTCGTCCTTAAAGAGTGGGCGCTCACTGACTCACCCCCAAAAAATGGTTATCGTAAAAGGTAAAGATAAAGTGTAATAAAAATTGGGCTCATGGCTGTCGAAACCAATATGGCAACAGTGGTTGACATTGACTTAAAACAGAAAGAAACACACAAGAGGACGAAACAGGCTACACAGTTTTTTTCTGCCTTTCCATCTACGGTTTTTACGCGTTACTCTTCTATTAATTGGGGTATTGTGAATAGTTTGTACAGTGTAGAAAAAATGAAGGACGTTTAATTTTCTTCTAATTCAAAATTAGATCGCCGCTCTTAAAGAGGAGGAGGAGGGGAGGGTATACCTTTCCCCTTTCCGTACCTTCCCCTCCTCCTCTCCTCCTCCGCTTCCATTTTGCGGGCAAACTTAACCCGCAAAATTTAGGGAGTTAAGTTTCACGCTAAATGTAGCCGGCAATTTCGCGAAAAACTTACACGCTAAATTTATCGCAAAATGTAGTGAAACTTTCACCGCTAGATTTAGCGGGTTAAATTTAACCGCTAAAATCAGCTGGAAAATTGACGTCTCGTGACCTCAACACCAATGCAGTTTCCCCGCTAAATTTAGCGGGAAACTGTGACGCCCCATAATGCAACGCGAGGCAGTTACGCCGACGCCGACGCCGCTCAACCCGGAAATGGGCGCATGAGAGATCCGCTCTAAAGCATAATCTTTCTTATAACATTCTTTTCGACTCTTCCAACGTTGCTTGACACTCTGCTTACGAGTACGTGGTCTACGCAGAACGGTTGCCCGTCTTTTGCAACGACTTTCATCTAGTCCTTTCGTTGCAAGGCAGATGCAAACCAACTCCCCAGGAATCTCCCGCACTCCCATTCCGACCAGTAGCGAGGCACGCCGTGTCTGTCCAAGATGTAACGAACGGCACCCTGTTTGACAAACTAGCCCGCGTACACCCAAAAAGAATGTGGGCATTGCGCGCGCGGAAACCAGATTGGCCCGTTGCTAAGCATCTACGCATGCGCTGTGCCGACAGCAGCGCCACCGCATCGATGTGACGTTGGAGAGTTGAGTTGATCTATACTCACCGTAAGCTGAAGAAACGCAAGAGTGTCTGATTATGGCCAGGTTTCTTGCTTCGTCGTTCGTTCGTCGACTTTAGTTTCGCGTTCTGACGAAAATCTGAATGGATGCGGAGCGAGAATCAGATCCTGGGTTCTCGCAACGCCCTGCTTTCTTTCATCAGTCTGTGATTAGGACAGCGCTAACAGACCTCATTTCAAGGCGAAAGCCTTGCTTGTACCATTACGTGAAAAGGCGTCGGCGTTGTGCCCGAAAGATGGTCATAAAAATACGTCATCACGCACGCGCCGCTCAAGGTCAACGCGGACGTGCCTCAGGAATAAAACAATGAAAAGCAGAGCAACGCAGATGCTTCGTCACGGAAGCCGTCGCGAAGCCGGCGGGCTTCGCCGCGCCTGCGTAGTGGGAGAGCGTGATGTCACCGCCGGAGAGACGCGTGAAAACGGAAGACGCGTTGCGCGGCTTGCAGGAATGCGCTGCGTTTAAGCAGTCTTAGGTGTGTCTGCCGAATTTTTAAGAAGGATGCTCATAAATATACCGTAACCGCTATTAAAGCATCAACTCTCTTCTTGAGCCCAGAGACGTTATTTTTATTCGCCCTACGTGTTTTCCGGTTTTATGGGCCCATTTCGCAAGACCTCGAAGTTTAGGGTGAAGATATTTGCGGTATTATCTCGGAATAGGCTGAAGTTGAAATGACGCAATTGATCGTACCTCAAGCGCGACTTAAAATCTTACTTCAGCCAGGATGTCCCAAAATGTAACAAAAAAATATAGATAGTACGTTCTAGAAAGGAACATCGAAAGAAGTCCGGAGGCAATTTTATTCGGTCAAGGATTTGGTGAACTGCGCGGGCTCTGAGGTATAAAAATAACTGCTGTGCTGTTCACGCCAGGCAATTTCGTGGACATCAAAGCTGAAGTGACGTCGATTTGGAATCATCTTGATCTTGTTTCCTGGCACCATCGAAGGTCTAAAAGTTTCGAGAAAGTAAACAAATGCCGAGCGCCGTCTTAAATTGGACGGCTGGCGGCCGTTCTAGTTTGTTTATAAAAATACCTCTTGCTTTACGAAATGACCTAATGTATAATTACAATAACTTTCTTCGCTTTATTGTCTTTACAAGCATATTTGTTCTCTTTACGTGGCTTTCCAGATTGAGCCTGAAACGTTTTTTTCCTTCTAGGAATGAATGTCAGGCTCTGTCAGGAAGCAACAGTACCAGTTGCTTCTTAAGCAGTCATCTGTGAAATATTCGGGTTTGATTTCATAATACGTACTTCTTAAACAACACCAGAAGCTGCCCACAATTTCCCTTTTCTAATTTTGATTACCTGTTTCCCCAACCTTAATGTTTTTTAGTAGATGTGATATGCGTCGTGTTTTATATAATCAACTTTAAATTGTTGATCGTGAATAGAAAAAGAAAACAAAAATAAAATAGTTAGATATCGCTGTCAAAGCACCACGGAAGAAACAAATATATATTGTACCAAACAACTTTCTTTTAGACACCCGCCCCCCCCTCGAAAAAAAATGCTCTTTTAATGTTATTTTTACAAACTCTGTGAAAGTTTGACAACTCACGTTCGTTTGAGCCAGAATTGGCTGGCACATCAGGATATGGCTTGAATTCCTAAAAGTTACTATCAGAATGTTCATGGTTGGCGAACAAACGCTGAGGAACTCATGTCAAACGTTGCTGCTGACTGTTAAAATTTAATTTGTTTAACCGAAACTTGGCTTTTAGAAGAGATATCTAGCATTTTCTATTTTGTTTCCTTCTACATTGTACATCGGAGAGACAGAGATTACGTTACGACAGTCTAGACACTTGGTGGCGGCTTTTTAATCGCTATTGAGAGTCAGTGACATCTTGCCGAACGTCCGATCCAAAAACATATAAAAAGTGTGTCTGGATCAAAATGTTATCAAACGACGATTTTAACTTTCCTATTGGAAGCTACTATTATATTATAATCTTTTTGACCATAACATTTTATTGACCACTTTGAAAACCTTGAAAAGTACATCGATTTTTCAAGCTACCACGTTCAAATTTACGGGGATTTTAGCCTCCCTGGTAAAGACTGGTCATCTAACACAACCAGTGGAGACTCGTTAACGACTACGAAACCGACTTTTTACATGATTTTATTCAGTTTAACGGACGTTGTTAGTACAATCAGCTGATCAGCAACGTAGAGAACGTTCTTGAGTTTTTTATACCTAGCAGTCCTACAGAATGCATCGAGTCTCTCAACGACGCCCTAGTACGCCCACATATTTTTCCATCCGCCGCTTCTTCTTTATTTTTACCATTTGCGTGAGAACTCTATTCGCCAGAATTATACCAGATACAATTACAGTGCCGGCGATTACATGGGGCTGTACTGGTTTCTTAAGGATTTTGACTGGTCGGCAGTATTAAATTAAGAAAATGTAGACAATGTGACAGACACTTTTACTCATACTATTAGGAATAAAATGGACATGTTTTTCCCGAAGCGACATTTGAGGTGCTCGAGGTATCCATCTCGGTTTCCTGAAGAATTGAAATACTACATATATAAAAAAGACACTCGCTTAAATTGTTTCAAAACAGTTGTTTAAAATATGGTACCCTAAATTCGGTATCTATTGGAAACTTTAAAAAAATTTCAAACATGCTAAAGCTAATATTGAAAATTTTCTGACCCGAAAACCAGAGGAGTTTCGGAAATTTGTCAAGCAGCACACGCGGTAAGCAATTAACACTGTATGTTTACGGACTGACACTGGTCACACATCTCCTTTAGAAGTCGCGAACCTTTTCTAAGGCCATTTTCAAGAGTGCTGCTCTGCAAGTGTATTTTCAAGTAGTGCCAAAGTTAACAACTCTAAGTTGCCAGGATTCTTTGGCGATCGGTCATGTCGACAGTCTCGACACAGATGGTATTTTAAAAGCAACAATGAAACTAAAGTCAAAGTTGTTAGTTGAGACAGATATGATTCCATATTTTGTTATAAAGGGTTGTGCGAATATTATAGGTCCTCTTTTAGAACACATATGTAACTTCTCTTTGAGGACTGGCGATTTTTCAGCCTCATGGAAAAGGTCGGTTGTTGTTCCGATACAAAAAACTGGTGATGTGTGTAAGCTAAACAACTACACACCTATACCTTTATTGTGTGTTTTTTCAGAGGACTTTGAGATGGATATTTACTCGCACGTTTCCAATTATTTTCGACAGAAATCTAGCAGTTTACAACACGGCTTTTAAGGATCGTTCTGTGGAAACGAATCTGTGTTCGTTTCTTGAATATACTATTCCTCTATTTCATTTACGTGGTCAGGTCGATACTGTGTATTTCGACATGACTAAGGCTTTTGATAAAGTGAACCATGATTTTTTGTAGTAATTATCCTTATACGGAGTATCACCGGGACTCTTGAGTTGGTTCAGGACGCATTTGACTGAAAGTCGGAGCACTGTTGGGATTTCAGACGGCTATTCTGATAATTTTAATCCTACATCGGAAGTCCCTCAAGGATCGAACTTGGGCCTCTCCTATTTCTCGTCTTCGTAAACGACCTGGAATTGTGAGTACGAAATTGACTCCTATTAATGTTTGCTGACGACATCAAGACTCTTTGTGAATGTACGGTCATCCTACGACTGCAGTCTTCTACAGGCCGATATATTAGGAGCATATGAGTCGTGTTCCGAAATTTTTTGCATCTTGATCGCGCGAAACAAAGGTTCTGTCAATGACTCGAAAACGCCATTTATTATATTACACTTATGCACTCCAGTCTTCCAAAATCGCACGAGCCACTGGGTTCGTGACCTTGGGATCTTTTTTGCTGCTACACTTTCTTTTTCTTATCATGTAACACAGATTGTCTCCTCTTCAATGCGAATGCTATGTTTGTTATCTTTCTTATCGTCGTGAGTTTAAGAATTCTTTATGCATTGTTTCGCTTATTTTCTTGTCTAGTACGTACTGAACTTGAGTTTTGTAGTGTGATCTGGATCTCGAAGATGGCCTCTGATACGTCACGAATTGAATCCGCAAAGAAATGGTTTGTTCGCATTGTGTACGACAGGCATTTTAATAGATGGTGTTATTATGATTACGAATATATTCTTACAACTTTAAGCTTACAGAATTTATTGACACGTAGATTCTGGCGTGATACTCGTATTTTTACGAAAAAGTGATCTACGGTCAGTGTAATGTTGACATGCTAAGCTCAGCGGAGAGCATTTTAAGTCAACTTTTGCATTTGCCAAGGCGCCTAATTTGAGCTTCACGTGTCAAGGAACACCTAATTTGATGGGCTTGAGTTGAGCTATTTGGTGCATTACCAGGATAGTTCAAGCTGGCCCTATCCTGGTAATGCACTTATTTCTTGTTCATCCTTCCAATCGAGGAATTTGAATCTAAGGAATGTACTCGTATAATGAAGCGTGGAAGTTCTCTGGTGGTGCAAAAAGTGAAAATTAGTCTTTTTTAAGTTGTCCTGAACTTTTGTGTGATGTTTTCTGCACCTATTAAAATCATATAACAATCAAACATGTGTTCGTCTAGTTTAAAAAGCACGATGGTTGATTGAATTCACAAGTTGGGTGAGCCTAGCAGCACAAAAACCTGCCTTTATATTGCTGTGTTTTTTATTTGCTTGAAATAACATCGCAAAAGTGTTTCACTAGGGTTGGGCGAATAGCGGTTAGAGTCGAAGAGCACTGCGCTATTCATATCTTTCACAGTACTGGGAAAAGTGACGACAAACTTACTGCTGTGTTGAAAAAATAATAAATCTGCGCTATTCAATAGTAACAGCTATTTGCCCATCCCTAGTTTTTCAGTTATTTCAGATGGAATGTGTGCCCAAAGTGACAAGGATTTTTGAAGGAATAGTGGGTGGAAAGAAGCCTATGTTAATATCTGGATTGTACCGCGTCGTTGGTATGTGACCGTAACACAAGTTGATGTAATTTTATTCCGTCTGTTCGAGGCATTCACCAAGGTGGATAATAATCTTTCTCTCTCTAAATTCAAGAGTGATACCTTCTGTTCTACCTGCTGAGAGTGATGTTTTTCTTAATCCATATTCATAATCTTCTGGAGTACCACAGAAAAGCAATCTTAGTACATTTATTCTAATTTTTGTCTGAAATACGTTTTACTCTCTGTCAAGAACTCCCAAATAATGCTCTTTGATGATGAAATTCAGCTGTTTCGTTGTATTCGCTTCCTTTTTGACAGCGTGCTTCTTCAGGCTTATGGGTTAGCAGCGTCTAAGTAATGTTCAGATAAATCCCTCGTTCTGAACGAGCTGAATACGAACAATGTCGTTGAGATTTAAGCGTGCCTTATTTGTATTTAAGTTACCCTTAGATTGAACTGTGTTTGCACGAGTGACTGTAACTCGTGAACCTGGGAATTTGTTTTTGACTCAGAATTGATCTTTGAACATTATGTATCAACTATGTGTAACACTTCCTTGATGACTCTTGGTGCAACATTTGGCTTCACAAAGCAATTATCATCGCTTGCATGTTTGTACTGCTCTTTTGTTGCCTGGTATGCAAATAAATTTAAGCTAGATTATTTCGTACGAAATTATATTAATTATACTACTTAAGTCACGTACTGAACATGCTCAAAGCCGGTTCGTTTGAATTACCTACGCCCAATATTTGGCGGGCACGTGCTACTGAAGCAATGACATATTACTTCAGAAACAGGAATTATATTCGTTGCTGAATCGATATTGTTCGCATTATTTCTTGTTTTTACACAACGTTGTTAGCACAGCTATCGACTCATCACTGCTTTTAAACACTGTTTGATTTGATGCCTCGCATCGCTCCAGTCGATATCAATGCTATTATTATCCCTTGCTTTGTTCAATACGTTGACAATTACACGGATGTAACTCCAATACAGCAATAAAGACTAATTTGTAATATGTGTGCTTCTTTTTTGTGTAACTCGACCCCTTTTTAAAAAGCAATAGAGTAACTTGTATGTACATGATTAGGACTTTGGTTTTCATGTTTATGTATTTTTTTCTAAGTCAGTGTACTCCTTTTCAAGCTTTGTGCTGTTTGTGGACACATCAAAATAAAGATGAATATACAATGTACTGAATTTAGATACGTACTGTAGCTATAATTCAGCATAACCACCGCATAAAATTTGGCAATGATGTTGATGTAGTGCAAAATTTTAAGTGTCCTCCTTAAAAAAAAGTTTTGCCATAGGTGTTAGTTATTTTACCACTTGTAAACTCGACTATCAGCTGCCACCGATGTTTAATATGTATGGAGAAGCCCACGCAGTTTCGGGGAGTACTAAAATACGTTCATGATACCGGGACAGGGAAAAACGTCTGTGGCGACTGGCGGTCATTTTAAACGCGTGATGTGCGCGATGAAATGAGCGAGAACCCAGACAGATATATTTTTGGGGAGGGCGTTCAAAAGCTTGTGTTTTGCCTAGTGCGTGAGAGGTTGAAAAATAAAACCCTGGTATATTCTTTTTTTTCGCTTTCTAGCTCGTTGTTTAGCGCTCTTTTTTTGCCAAAACCGAATCCTTTTACACTACAGAGTAGTAGAAAGATTCAGAAAAAAACTTTCGCTGCATTGCATTTAGAATGGTCTGTATACAGATATATGCAACATATACCTGAAGTTGTCAAAGGAGATTAACAATGTTCGGACATATATAGGAAAGGACAACGTTAGACACCCCAAGCGATTATATTGTTGGTATACTGAGCAAAGCTGAGAAGTTTTATGGGTTTATATACCCGTCTGTTTATGAAAAAAAAAATATGAAATAAAAATATTCAAGAAACGCCTGTAACCCGTGCTCCTTACTATAAGAAACCCCAGTTAGGTGTTTTCTTGAATATGCTTATTTCAAACGCTGCAAGCACATGTTTTTCACAGATTGATGCGTGCAAGTATTACTATTGCCGGCAATAATCATAAATGCAATCTTAAATTGGTAAATAGGCACGTTGTGCCGATAAGTGAAAAAAACTTTGAGAAGGTCCGATGTAATTTTGGTGTCAACTTACAGAACTTTTCTTTCCACCCCTGGGGATTACTTCTGGAATATTTGGTTTGGCTAATTTTTAACTTCGCACGTGGGAACGCAAAGGTGAATGCAGCTTTAAGTTATTTTTCCTGATATATGTAGAAGTGAACTGAAAGTACTTTTGCACTAGTCAACAGTCCCTTTTGTTTTCTTAGTAATCCCATTCACATTACCTAAAGGTTAGAACCAGTGAAGTATAACGAGGCGGATTACTGGAATTCGTCGGGACTATAGTCACCAGAAGAAATAAAGAGAAAAAACGCATCGAAATTTCGAAAGCTTTTTCATTTTTGTATTAGATTGCTTGTTAAAAAAAATGTATATGTTAAAAAACGTTGCGCCTGTAGCATATCGTTGGACATAAATATTTTAACCAAAATAGACAAAAATGTGAACGGAATGCATGCCGAATGTCGCCTGCTAAGCCACTGTCGAATTCATGCTGTAATATAACGCTTCCGGACACAAACAAAAATAAAGAAAGCGACACAACCGCACAGTATCGGCCTTTTTCTAGTGCTGATGACAAGCTCTACATTGTTACTCTGTAAGAGCAAGCAAACAAGACAGTTCATCGCTCAGCCGTTTTTTCTTTGCGTTCCAGGCAAGTAAGCATTCACTTTAAATTGGCCAATTGTTTCCTATCGCCAACAGTTGTTTTGAAAGAATAGAAAAAGAGATGGGGAAAACTCTATGAACATTTCGCAAAACATTTCTCGTCTTTTGTTCGGAATGGGATTCCTGGGCATTGGTGCAGAATGTTATTGTGATCACATCTTGCTTACTGCCGCTTACTGGAGCCGGAAGTTTCGAGCGTGTCTGCCTCTGCTTATTTTATGGAAACTATTTCTTAGTTTATCCTATATTTCTGTAAACTCTGGAAATATTTCAATATTGAAGCCTTCTGATTTCAGCTTGAGAAAGTGTATTCAAATTGTGATCGAAACTTCATGAAAATCACTCCCAGTGCATTGTTTTGTTAAAAATGCTCCTGGATACAGCAGGTCTTTTGATATGGTGATTTTTATGTTTCAGCTTTGAACTGTGCGCAACGCAGTATAAAGATGGAAACTGCATTGCCAACGACAATAGAGTTATTTTCAAGATTGAGAGGAAGCAATTGTTTACTCGATACGCTTGTGGCTCAAGCAGTTGCATCCTTTTTCCGGCAACGCACTTTTGAAAGCTTTTCCTGTTTTCCCCACAGTGCTGCAAGCTACCATCACCTTCCTCTGAGGGATAGAGCCACTTGGGGTTGTTCTCAGGCATTCATATGCTGGATTAAATTTCCCTATATCTACAAAGCATGCGACAGACTTCTCCCAAATATCAAAATATATAGCTCTTGGACCGTGTTCCTCCCATTTGTGTTTTATTAATTTTGGAATGTTCAACCGTATTTAACGCAGTGAACATCCTACTTGTGGAATAAATTACGATGCACCTATTGGGTTATTCAAGGGGAGACCAGGCTCTTTAAATCGACCGGAAAATTCGGTTTCTTAACCTATCGCGCTACGACTTTGTGCAGCGTTGCCAACAGATGGTGCATTTTTTGTGTAAAATTTGGAAAGAACGAACTTACCTGAGGAAAAATTAAAGAATGAAAAAGGCTTAGCTCCTATGGAAACGCAGCGACGCCACCGGTCTTCAAACAACACAGCGCCGTTTCGCACGGGAGACAAGAAATGGCGCAAGCGGTCGCGGCGCCAACTGCCGCCAACGAACGAGCATACGTCGCCAAGAGCCGGCGTGTTTAGCAGACAAGGAACTGCAGTTCCTTTTGTTACCGCGCCTGTTTTTGTTTCTGCCACTGTCGCCGCCTGCGGAACGCGCGCCGCTTTTGTATCGAAAAGATCGTCTGCTAAAGACGCTGGCTCTCGGCGCCGTATGCTCGTTCGTTGGCGCAGAGCCTCTGCGTTGGCGGCGTTCGTTGCGCCATCTCTTGTCTCCCGTGCGAAACGGCGCCGTGTTGTTTGAAGACCGGTGGCGTCGCTGCGTTTCCATAGGAGCAAAGCCTTTTTCTTTCTTTACGTTTTCCTCAGTTAAGTTCACTCTTTGCAAATTTTGCAACAAAAAAAATGCACCATCTGTGGGCAACGCTGCACAAAGTCGTAGCGCGATAGGTTAAGAAACCGAATTTTGCGGTCGATTTAAAGAGCCTGGCCTCCCCTTGAATCACCCAGTAGATTGCTATCGTATCCATGATTAGTCAAAATACCCATAGTTTTTTTGCAAGATAATACGAAAGCACCTTCTATGTGCTAAATTTTCTCACAATATCCCGCTTACTTCACGTGTGCACGTGTGCAAATATGGCAAGTGAAAGCAATGCGTCATAATGCAATAAACTTATTCGTTTGCTCGTAGCGTGAGTTTTTCCGCTAAATATAGCGGGAAATATTATGTCACATGAGCTAGCCATCGATTGAGGTTCCGCGCTAAAATTAGCGGGGAAGCTGGCGGGGTAATTAATGTCACGTTTTCTACCTAAATTTAGCGTGGGAATAGTAAACAAATATTTATTTTTACTTTCACAAACTAAGCATTGCATAATGTATTTCAAACAGATTCGAAGTATTACTCCTTACATACGGAGTTTCATGCATTGTAAGACTCAGATATAAATTTCTATTATGATTTTTTGTTTTTAAATTTTGTTTACCATTACCTATAATCATACCTTAAAAGGTTGAATAAATTTACGCTCGTTCTATATTATGTTCGAATTTAATGGTTACGTTTAAAAATCGAAGTTGGTTCAAACGTCTTCGAAGTATGCTTCACCAAGTGCCTGATCCACGTTAGGTCCACTTCCCCGCAATGCATTCCTGCCCTGCGGGAAGCGAACACTACGCCGAGTCGGGCACAAACAATACTGATATCATAACTTTATGTTGACTCATTATTTGATGTGGTGGGTAAAAAATAACTAAACAAATTTTTCCTTTCGTGGTCTTACCTCCGCGTACTGCTTAGTTGTGAAACAGAAATAGGAGAAGAAACCACTTAAACAATCGAATGCATTATTACATCACATTGCCAGATACACGCAAACCAATTTTTATACTTAAAACAAAAAATGCACTGAATTACAATATTAACGGGACCCATATTCTCAGAAATCAGCGACTTACAAGTGAAGTAAACTTCAAACGAAAAAACAAACTATAGACACTCAAAATTAATTAGAAGCTTCTGGCATGAGCAAATCCAAGATGCAACTATAAACTCAGGATTCTTTTGGGAGAAAAGCATGTCGTTTTCACCGAACAAATAAAATGTCCGTCGCTGAGTACTCAGTTCTACAACGAAATTTTCATAATATCGGTGCCAACCAGGTGTTAAGAATATTGTTGCTTAATTCAAGAGGTTTGTAGCCAGTTTCAGAAATTTGAAACGAGGAAATAGAAGCGCATTAATGGTGGAGCACGCGTTTTGTTGCCATGCATTATTTAGCTCCTTTGATCGCCATTTCCATATTGAAACATTTCCAGAGTCACTTATAACTTTTTAAACTACGTATAGGTACGTTCTGATACTTTGGCATCTGGTCCCACTCGCTACCGTTACATTTGGGTGGACATTAAGCGTACGTGGATGAGCAATATGTTTTATAGCGGAGAAAGACAGAATTTTTTTTTCTGCCAAACACTGGGTATGTTACTTGTTCGTGTCCCGGGCCAACTGCACGTTCGCATAAAAACTTATTCACCACCTCCTGTTCTCGCTGACGTTTATAACATGTAAACGAGAAATATATTTCAATGCAACCACTCAAAAACCATCCGCATCTTATACTTTAAGAAAAAAACAGATATACTTCTAATAAAATAAAATATAACATTCATGCAATCTGGCTATCCGTAGTAACTAAACCAAAACCGGAGTCAGGAGAAACACACAAAAAAGGGAGAATACGGAGTGTTGTAGTGTCCTGTTCACCTTTCGTTTCTCGGGTCTCGTTCGTCTTTTTATTAATTATGTCACATATACCTTTGTTCGTCGGATAAATAGGGTAACAGCATAAACGTCCCTATTAAAGATGATATCTTGCCAAACGTTTACTTTTTCGGATGTTTTATAGGTCATCCCATTTATAAAGTAGGATCATAAAGGCCCCATTGAAGATATCAAAGCGAATACTAACCATTTACGCTCTTATCATGTAAGTCGTCAGGTTTATGCAGTAAGTAAATCAACGCCCTCATTAAAGAGAGACTTTGAAATCATTCATTAACGCTCCTGCAGCTGGTACCCCCCGTTCATCCACTTCTCAGTAGTGCCCAGCTTGCAAACAAAGAAGCCTACCTCCCTGACGGAAGGCATACGCCTTTGGCACTGGAAAAACAGAAACTGGATAACTTTTCTTAAGGCGAATTTCTTATATGCCAATTACGCGAAAAGCCGTCAGCGTTGTGCCCTAAAGATGGCCATAAAATAGTTCGTCGAGCAAGCGCCACTGAAGGTCAAAGCGGACGGAGCCTCAGAAATAAAACACAAAGAAAAACACAGCAAAGCAGATGCATCGTCACGGAAGCCGCGAAGCCGGCGGTGGCGCCGCGCCTGCGCAGTGGGGGCGCGTGATGTCACCGCAGGAGTACCATGCGCAAAGATGCTCTCACGGACTTCATCTGTGTGCTCGTTGTGCGCCTCGTGCGATAGACTGTGAGGCGACCGCGCGGGACTAGAATGTCTTTCGCATTCCAACACATAAGCAGTCTCAAGCGTCCTGCTGTCATATTCTTAAAGATCCCATTGTACTAAGCTTTACATTAAGTCCTGCCGGAGTCAACGCTCCAATATAATTCAGTCAGTCAAGCAGCGTCGAAATTCAATCGTCACAAAAACCATTGTTTTTTTTTTCTGTTTTTTGCGCTCGTTTTTACCGAGTAAATCATTCACGCAACTAAATAAAAACAGGATCACGATGCGTTTACTGTGCGTGATTTGTTCAGCCGGTGATAGCCAAACGCACAAATACGCCGTGCGCCGTGACGCTACACTTTTGCCACCGCTCGATTGGCTCTGTCTTATCGTATGCGGAGGTGCAAGTCGTGTGCTTCTTGCGTAGAAGTTACGGTGACGTCAGAATGATGCCGAGCTCTTACTGGTTGATTGAAAAAGAACAGCGTAGTAGATCTCCAAACATCTAGCACTGAGGTCTACTCATTCTTTTTGTCCGTCAGCCAATAATCGCTCGGCGTCGTCCTGACATCTCCGCAACCCCTGCGCAAGGAGCGGACGACTTGCTCTCCGCATAGCCTTCATTGCGGTCGGGCTTAATGTGAAGTGGAGCATCGCTGCACCCAAGGACGTTTAAATAGGGCAGGACCCGGCATGACGTCATACCCAGTGACGCCGGGAAAAAGAACCCAATCCCAGACTGCCTCGCGCACCGACGCGCTCTCATCCAAACCAGTGCCTCTTATATAAGTAACACAATGCCTGTCAGCTCCGAGCACTGGCAAGCGGAAGGGAAAGGGCAAATAGCACGTGTGGCTGCCGTGTGGTGGAGCCACCTAGGCGTACAAACCTGCCATGTAGTAAAGCCAACCGTCCCTTCCGTAGGAGGTTCAATGATGTCGACCCAGCAGCACCAACGGCAAGAACTCTACATGTTTTAGACTGACAGCTCGGGACCAGCTCGCCGTTTTCCAACGGAATATTACTTCTTATTTTCCTACCTTTTCACCCGCACACGACCCGGCGCCAACTATTTCTATGCGCGCGATTCAAGGTAACCGCCAAAGACCCAAACTGCCGCCAAAGCAGACGGTCACGGCCAAGCGTTCTCCGCGTTCGCGCTGCAAAAGCGAAGCCTGGCCGTGTTTGTTTCGTAGTTTCGTATTCTGTCTCAGCGAAACTCGTTTAAATCAGGGACGGTCACATCGAAAACAGTGTTCCACATGTTGTTAAAAAAAAAAGACATATATATATCTTCAATAACAATGTAAATAGAATCTGCTAGAAAAATAGAAAAAAAACGAACATCCGCCAGGAGGCGCTACCTAGCCGTACGTACGTGTTGTGAGGTGAGGCATCGGGCCTGGACACCTCTTGGAGAGAAGCTGACAGGCATACTGTAACTTATATAGGAGGCAACTGTTCAAACCAAATTCAAGCAGGCTCCCATCATCTGCTCTCCGCTCGGTCATTAGGCTTAGGCTACGTCTGCTCCGTGCCTGCGGTCTGCTTCGTCTGCTCGCTGCCGCGGCTGGCTTTCGATTGCATCGGCGCACCAAAAGATGTTTCGATGCGAACCCGCATTCTCATCACGGCGGAGTGAAACGAACACCTTCTGGAAGCAGGGTTTGTAACGGCTTTCTCAACCCGCGATGCCATTCTCAACGTTCGTGCCAACGTTATTAAACCACTTAGTTCGGAAACTGCCATTGAAACTGCTCTGAAAAAGTGGCCCCGATCTGTCCTCGAGGACCGAGCTAATGGCGAACACAACGCTGCCATTTCTCCCGCAGCAGCGTCACTTCGAGGAACCGCACATTACCTCTATTTGGCTTTAATCGGTCATTTTGGCGCCGAAAAAAATACAGTGGAAGAGGTTAAAGAGGTGCCACCCCATCTCCCCAGCGGACGCGCCGCGTCCACTACCGAAGTTAAAATGCGCCGAAGGTCGGGAGACGCTACCTGAAATCGCCGCAAGAGGCATGGTTGTATAAAAACAATATTAATTGTGCCGAAAAAACCTTGCGAACTAAAGATTTTAGAAGCATCCCGTGCACTTCATTTTTGTAGAGAACTCCAATAAACTCCACAAAAAAGTCTTTTACGTTTGTTTTTACGCAAAAACATGCTTTCTAAAAGCTCACAGGTGACCACAGTACAGACAAATGACACGGAGTGGCGCTGTTGTCGTATTTATCTCGGTCTCGGTGGACACCAGCGGCCCTGGCCCTTCGACGGCAAGTTTCCCAACTGAGTGTTTTAGTGACGTTGGTTCATGCCGGTATCGACAATTGACACGCGATCGCTTTCCAAAGCTGCGCTACGACGACTCGTTTGAGACGACGCTCCAGGCGCGGTCGCGCGGCGTCGACAGCGTCCGCTACACGCCGACTTCCTACTGGTCAGGCAAGTGTTGGGCTCCAAATCTCGCCTGTTCGACACCGATTCAATGGACGCCGCCATTGCTGCCATGACATATTGGGGCAAACAACAGCGTTGCCACCGGAAATGCCATGGCAACGAAGGTTGTTTGCCCCAAAAATCAATTTGACGAGCTCCCATTGGTTGAGAAGAGTTCGTGGCCACGCCTACTTCCGTTACACTTCGTTCCATGTATGGAGAATACGGACGCCACCTCCTGCCCATAACAACCTCCTTGGCTGCACCTCAAAATGAAGAGATATCTTTTTTATTAGAAGAAAAGTTTCGAAATTACAAAGTTTTGACTTGTAAGCAAAGCAAAAATTGATGAATAGCAAAAATTAAAAAAATAAACGTATCATTATAAGGAGTCAGTGAATGCTGTTCTTTGTTGAATAACATGGTGTGGTCCGTAAAAACTCACAATAAACTTTAAGCATTGAACTTTAAACTTTATTAGAAAATATATGTGCCAAGGACACCGGACAAACAGTTTCCAATGTGTCGAGAAAAATAGAGACAGGAGGAGACGAGGTCGGTGGGAGGTCAGAACGACGAGCTCTGGTTGGTAGGAATTAGTGGGTAGACCTAAACCTAGATGCCTTTGTCTCCACTGCACTCGTAGAACGCATTCGAATGTGAGAGCCAAACGCCGGACGCCGGCGCTGCGCGTACTAACGCGTTGCGACGAGTTCAGCGGAGACAAAGGCTGCTAGCTTTAGGTCTACCCACTAATCCTACCAACCAGAGCTCGTTGCTCTGACGACCCCACGCCCTCTCGTCTCCTCCATCTCCCTCACTTTCTTCGCGCATAGGAACTTGGTAACAACATACAATAATAAAATAAAACAACTTAATAAATAAGTAAGTGCACGCTATTTTTTATTTTATTTATACAATGAATATTAATGTGGTGGACGACGAAGTTAAGCAATTGTGGGCAATTTATGAACAAAGGATCGGAATGGCATATTTGGTACGGAAATGGAGAACAATCCAGACTCTTGTTCTAGATCGTTCTTAATCTAATTATGTAGGCGTTATATGCAAGAGAAATGCTAATAGAACTTGTTTTCTTTTACAATGTTCTGCTGGAGATGACACTGCACTATCCAATTCATACCACATTTCGAACACCCTTGGTAATTATGGCATACGTATTAAGGAATTTATTCAGAACGGGGCAGAGACAAAGATTAGATGTATCACGAAAACAATGCTTCCAAAGAAAGGGCAAGCTTAATTTAAGATATATTTTATTATAGACTGGTTTTAATTGCAAATCACTGCACGTACAACGCACCAAAAACGCAGCTTTGCTCACTTTGACACACTAATTGAATTAAACTACCATATGAAATAACGTCTACCTTGCATTGTGGGATGCTGTTGCATTCCCAAATGTGCACCCTCAATATCAATTAATATCAACACTATGTATGTTTATATCAATGGTGTTTATTTCCAAATATGATACCTCATAATAACTCCCAATGCTAAAAATAGAAGTTCTTATCCACCTACACATATATGCGCCAATTCATTTATCTACTGAGCTCAACGTACCGAAATTCCAGCGTCAATAAGAGAACATGTTCTCTTCGCAACTCCTTCTTTACAAAAACGTAATGGAGAGGACAATCTCGGGCTCGCATCACGTGTGTCCCCCAAAATATATCGTTTCTCGCAAAGACCGCAGACAGACGTGCCTCCGACAAGTAAGCCTTCCGTCCAATATTAACGTAGCGCCGTTCTACTGCAGTCTATTTCCGAGAACGGGGTAAGAATCTCGCAAGCCCAACGTGTCAGCAAGACAAAAACAAAATAAAAAAAAACATAAAAATAAGTCAATATAACCGACTACGAGCTCGGAACGGTGTAGAGCGAGAACAAGCCGCCCTACTCGCCCCTCCACCGCAAATGACCGCCGCCCATCGTGCTCGGCTGCTCTGCAAGTGTGCTCCAGGCTCGGCCAAACGTTCTGCAATAAAGACGCGCGATGCCGAGCCGCGCAATATGCCGGCCTAAAATGACGCAGTTTTTTTCTCCATGCGTGAGCCGCCCGCAGCACAGTCCCAGCGCCGACGACGACCAGTCGTTCTGCCTCTTCCCGGGCGGCGGCGGGCGCTGCTAACACAGACTCAAAACGACCCTCCCCACGAGCTATCAGAGGAACACTGCCGACGAAAAAGAGAGAGGCTTAGGAATAAAGGCAGAAGAACAGCGCGCGGAGGCAGAAGCAATCGAGAAGCCTCGGACAGCGACAGAGGATACAATCCCACAGAGAACCCATCTTCGCGCAACAAAAAAATATTCGCAACACAAAAATAAAAAACAACTCAAGAAAAGATTTTGGCCCGAGACGACAAAAAGTGTAAAACAAAACCATGAACAAAAACAATGACAAGCCAGAAAATGGGCCGCCCAATAGAGAACATAGTTCTGCGATAGAGGACGAAGCGGCATTATTCTTGTCTTCCAATTCACAGCGTGCTTCTCGCTTTTCTCATAAATACTTCATGCGGTCGCCGCGCTCAACACGAACCGAACAGGGTTTCTTCTTTTCTTTTTGTCCTCGGCGACAATCGAAAGAGTCCCCCTCCTTACCTTTCTTCCATCCTGCGCACACCTTCGGAAACCGAGAAAGTGTAGACGTTATTTATTTTTTCCGCCGCTTCTATTACACTAGGGCATTCTAATGGTGTGTGCCCGTACCATGTGTCTTTTTTCGCACCTTAATCTCGACGAAGGGTTTCGTTTTCTTTGGAGCTAGCCTGAAAAAAAAAAGTTTTTCACGGTAGCCTTCTTTTTTTACTCGTTACTCGTAGCAACAGTGCGCTGTATAAAGAAGAGGTTACTCTTAGACTGCTGATTAGGTTGCACTAATTATCGTAATCAGAGCACAAAGGATTGCATCGCGTCTGCGCTTCCTGCTTCCTTTTCCAAGAACAAAAATTGTGTGACACTCAACAACTTCTCAAATCGAAAACAAAAAACGATACAGAACCCTTTGTTTTCCTAAGGATTCGTACATGCCCTCCAAAGTAGCATCGTCTAAATGGACGACAGCGGACGTGAGTGAGCTCGACTGTTGTTAGGCCTACCAGAGTGAGGCCAGCCTCCCCAACAAAGCTCGCCGACAACCGTCTGAATCCGCCAGCCAGCCAGCAAGCGCGGATGAAATCATCACGGCTAGTTGTGATGCGCAGGTTGGTTCCCCTCTCCCCCGATGAATAATGCATGACTAATTACGGCGGGTGGGCGGCAAGACGGTCCGCCGGTGACTCTCCGAAGCGCGCTCGTCATGATCTCGCAGCGGCGAGGACTCTGCCCGTCGCATTCCTGCCGGGGACCATCGGGGTGTCGCCGAAAACGGACAGCGAAAAGGCGGACTAATTGCCCAGGGCCCGGGGCTCCCCTCTAACCCCGCGCCCGAACGCTGAGCGAAGGGTCCCGGAGGAATGCACGCAGCTAAGATCGGGCACCGCCTCGCGGCCGCCCTGCCTGCCTTGCCTCCGCGCCGAGAGAGAAGAAAGCTCGCGGGAACGCATTGTCGGGTAACGAGACAAACGCCTACATAATTAAAACAGTCGTCCCGCTCGAATTCCGGCTCCTCGAATGCACTGCGGCCGAGGGGCCTTCAGTTAAACCAAGTCTCGGTCGGTGAAATTGTTTTCTTCGTGTGTGAATGTGCGCGCGCAAAGTTGCCAACGTTGCTCTAGTTGGTTCACTGCTTGCGGGAAAAACCATCGGAAACCGAGCCGAGCAGGAACATCCGCAGTGGGGTCGCAAAGGAACGTGCGCAAAAGAAGGCATGAAAAGAGGCGTGGCACTCCCGCAGATGCCTCGCGAACATTCATCTGCCCGGGTCACGCGATGTTAATAAAAAGAAAAATGTCGCCTGCCTTATAAACGCAAAGAAGGCAAGATTTAGGTACGAAAAATTTGTCATTTTTTATCTTATTTTCTTTAATCATTAGGATCTTAATAAGTTTTTGTTTTAATTTAAAGCGGCTATGCTTTGTTTCACCATAAATTAGGGCCAGCTGGCGCTACCGGTCCTTGGGTTCAACAAAGCAGCGACAAAATGTAACATCACAATATGCGTCGTCTTTGTTCGCGCGTATCATATCACCATCTAATTTCATCAAGCACACAGAATACTGCGGTACCTTGCACTTGGTGTGTCTGTGTTTGGGTTTTTACCCCGTCAACTTTTTACTTCGCTCTGACTTACAGTGAAATTACGCGCACAAGGACGCGCTGTTCACGAACAAGTGAACTCTGCACCTCACCGGCGCCGGTTTTCTAATCAATGCCGGTATTTCTTCACGCGATGAACTCTTCGGAAAAAGGGATTTCGAGGTCACGTAACAAACTACTTGGGGACGAAATCACCAGCAGTGCTTAGCGTAAAGGAAAATGGCTGACGTAATTACGCCGGCGCTTTATTCCGCAAACAGAAAAAACAAAACAAAAAAAAAACGGGAAGAGGCTCGAAATATGAGTGAAACGAATAGTGCTCGTGTAATTTCGGTCCGACCTGTAACGTGATTTCCGGTGGAGGTCGTGTTTAGGGGAATTAAGGAAAAGGACAAGAGGGGGGGGGGGGGCAAGGATTACGTCTCCCGAGCGGAGTCCGCTAGAACGCTAGGTACACTCTCCCTGCGTAGTCACTCGCGTGACCTTAAAATTCCTTTTCGCGGGTGAATTATCCGCCAGGAGAGTCGCGCATCGATCACCACCCAGGCGCTGGTGGGGGTGCGGCGTGCGCTCCGAGACTAAGCTCATCACAGGTAACGCGCAGTCGCGTGCGCCGTATTGACAGCAGAAACAGCACTGCAGTACGACGTGACCGCACGCGTTGTTCTATTGACGACTCCAGCGAAATAGACGCCACGTAGCGGCAACGCCATCAAGCTCCGAGAGGAGGTCGTTTTGCGACTGTCGTCTGCTTTCGCTGCTCGGTTCTCGTAGCCAACGTAGCTTCACGTACTTGTTTATTAGAATCAACTAAACAACCGGGGTTCAGCGATTCCGCATTAAAATAAGGAATGAAAAGAGGTCGGGAAAACATTCTAGTTGTATACGCTTTTCTTCATTCGCGTGATGAAAAACAATGCCA
Source organism: Ixodes ricinus (assembly GCA_037355805.1). Lineage (NCBI taxonomy): Eukaryota > Metazoa > Arthropoda > Arachnida > Ixodida > Ixodidae > Ixodes > Ixodes ricinus. The sequence continues at coordinate 30,931 of JAZHYW010001124.1, read as the reverse complement.
TCGCACAAACCATGTTCCCGAGCAGCAGTTGTAGTTAGAGCTATCGTAAAGTGTACAGTCTATAGAATAAAGGGTCTCCACAAACACCTCCTCTGCAAAAAAAGCCGTAAACGAGTTTATCAGTATAGAGTTTTCGTGTGAGTTTGTGTTTTGTACAGTAAACAAGTATATCAGGGTCCTACGTAGTCAACACATTAGCCTGATTCAAGTGCAATCACACATGCAACTAAATGTGATCTGGACGGCATGTTGAATGGCGTGAAAGTCGTGCGCTACCAGACACTAATTTACTGCGTAAGACCTCATAATCGCGAATCACCATACCACTCGCAAACCATTGGTCAAGCGTACAAGTCAAGGTAACACGTAATTATTGCGCGAACAATATTCAGCTGCTCCGCTTTTTTAAATAAATCGGTTCATATTTGCACAAATATATAAAAAATATAATAAGCCAGAAATCAAAACATACTCATACTGAACATCTCTATGATACGCGGTATGCGACATTTCTTGGCGAAGTTTAGTCGGGTCGTATTTTACCATCCCGCCCGTCGTCAGACTTATCGCCATAACTGATGCAGTCGCTCTTTCACTTGCAAATACAGAATAACGTTTCCCCTAAGGCTCGTAAGTCTGTGGATCCGATGCAACCGGGCAACGACGTTCTGATCGCAACCGGCCGCAAAATCTCAAACTTCTACTCAGAGGAAGCGTTAAGAGAGATCTTCTTCACTTTTCTTTGTTTTTCCATTTCGTTTTTCATGGGAGAGGGGGGGGGGACGGGATTGAGTGTTTACTCCAAAATATTATTTGTACCTGATTAGCAAACGTTTACCAAAAATACGGCGGCCATTCATTGTTTTCTTCGAACGTAAACCCTAGAAAGGCGTTCGAAGCAACTTGGACAAAGTCAACACTGACCCCTATCGAGACTTTCACAAGCTTTCATGGGACGATATGCAGCGATTCACCAATCAATAAATCAATAAATATATCCTTTATTTCACATCAGAAACTGATGTAGGCTGCAGGGGCAAAAAGTCAGAAGTTTAATTGACTTGACAAGGCCCCTCCAGTTTTACAGTAGCCACGGCGACACTAAATATCAAGTGTCATCATGCGAACAACGTTGAAAGTGTTGAAGAAAACAAAGACAGGCAAGACTGAAACAGGAAAGACAAAAGCGGAAGACGGAATGACGCGGCGTCTTTCCCGTCTTATTTTCTCAACAGTTTTCTAACGCAGTTCGCATAACTTAACCATCTGTAGCCGGTACCAACTAGACCAGCTCACCACCTTCACACATCAAGTGATCAATATTTACAGTTTCAAGCTATTAACGTCAAGCAAAAAAAAGAACAGTTCAGTTACCATTATCAAAAATAGAAAATAAATAATATATAGGCATATGACGAGATGTTTAGGAACATGACAGGACTGTACAAATAATAATCGTATTCACCTCAAGGACAACAGCACATATACGGAACAGACGACCCCACAATGCAATCAAAAGTTTAATCTGACTTTGTTTTTTATCGTACGGAGATTTAGTCTCGATATTAGTCAAATTATGCTTCTTGAAGTCTTATTTGGTACAAGTGGACAGATTGTACCTTTATCATTTGGAACCCGTATTTTGTACGATATTCGAGGAGTGAATACAGATTGTCACTCCTCGAAGGCGCTTGATGATTTGTTTTTTATATCTGCCTCCCCGCGAAATTGAGTAGCCACAAAATAAACAAAAATACTAGCTTCGACTAACATGCACAAACCAAGCAGACCATGAAAAGAGAATATATCGATTACAGCTTACATATGAAGAAAAAAACAATACTGGAAAGCGAATAAAAATTTGCAAAAAGTGCAGATACTGTAACGAAACACGAAAAAAACAACATTAAACGTGTCTCTTAAAACGGTGTGTGCGCTCAACCGTTTTTTTTTCCTGTGTCAGGATTGTTGATTTTAATGTTGTTCCATCAGCTTGCTTGCTTGCGTTTGTCACTTTCTTTGTCTGAAGTAATTATTTCTACGATGTCACCATGTTGTTCTCACGCGCTTGACAAGAAGATTTTCACCGCGCAGAAGGTACTTTGCTTTCATATCGAACCTCAATTTTCTGCTGGAGCTCTAGAAATACTAGGTGTTTCTCGTGCTCAAGCGATGAAACCGACCTCCATTCGTCCGCCATTTTTACATGGTCGCTGAAGTCGCCAAAAGACGGCTAGAGATCACTTCAATGATTGCCTTCTGCGCGCTGCCATCTTTGTCTAATGAGCCGATGGACTCTTACCGAGCATTCGCAGTTGGTCTCATCCGCGGATTATTAGATTGCGGATGCGCCCACAAACCAGTGAGTGCGAATTTCTTTTTCGCCTTGGTGATAGCGTTAGCTAGGAATGTCTACAGGCTCCTGCCCTTACCTTTTATCGTAATCTAGTTCAATAAAATCGTGTTTTCGTGACCAAAAAGGCTATACTTCGTCTCACTAAAACCGTGCAGTACAGCCAAAGCCACAGAGGAGAGATCGTGTCCCGACATTTTCAAGAGGAGGGAAAGGAGGAACAGAAGAGAGGCTGGGATTCCCAGCCTTTCATCCCTGTTCCTCCTTTCCTCCTCTTGAACAGGTTGAGATACGCGCTCTCCCCTGTAGCTTCGGTTGTACGCACGGTTTTAGTAAGAAGGAATATAGATTGACTTTCTCGCTTTCCCTTGCTGTGTTTTACAACTGAATGATTGTCATTGAAACCACTAGTGCGTGTGGAGAACTGTGTTATTCATGGACACCAGCATATGCTAAAAATTTGATATTAACGAATACTATACATGGCTAGAAAGATGAACCAAGGCAGAACGTTGGGCGAGTTGGTTGATCATCTTACAAAGTAAAACAACTCAAAACCGCGCTGGAATGAGCCTTCAGTTGAAAGTCAGCGCTCCGTCTGTACCTTCCTTTGCTCTTGTGTCTCCCACGTGTTTGTGCTCCTTTACCTTGTAGAAAGATAAGAGCGATTGAGGCATGACCATCCTACATAACGAGGCCTTACTGCATGCTTCGCTACGTCACATTCCGTAGGCCAGCGAGTGCAGAATGTGGATACGGCTGCAGTCGTGCACGTTCGCCTGGGACTCGAGTTTGAAATCACAGAGGACACGAGTTTTAGTCGAACGGTGACTCAGACACTTGTTTTCTAATTCGTGTAACGCGCTTTGCTCCGGCAGTGGACGTTAAAAACATGCAGTGCTGTGACCTTGCTATCGAAGAAGGCATTAACTGGCGCCGTATTCGCGCTCTCTGTTAAGCAGTGTATACATCCACACAGCCAGTGAACAAACTCCCAATACAGCGTAATGTCTTCGCTTCTTTGAAACCTGTGTGTGTTTATTTGTGGTTTGGAACAGAAGACTAGCGCTTGAGCTGTTATGTGGGCAAAGTCTTTTTTTATTATATAGCGAACGCAGTCGTTGGGAAGTTGAGCTACGAACGAGCTAAACTGACAAGACAAACATGCGACGTTGGGTGTAATTGTAATGGATTATTACGCACCCGAGTAGCTGGTTTGCTTCTGTGCTTGAAAACGAGAACTGCCTGTCGCGGGACAACGCGGCGGCGAAAAGGTGTTCGGGCTCCTGTAGGGATGTGCGTCTTCCGGGAACAGACGGCCTGCCTTATTATTTAACGCGTGGGCGAATTAATGAGGACAAAACAAATTGCAGCATGCTTTTGAGACAACGTGTCTATTTGTATATTTATGTATGTATTTTCTCATGCTGAGGGTGTTTATTTCTTCTACAAAGTTTTAGGGTTGTATTTTTGACGACTGTGGTGAACCGGGATTGACAGTTGCATGCATTATTTTGACTGAGTCAATTTATTTGATGTAAACTGCTCCTCGCGAGCTTAGCCATTCAAATCATAATAATATAACTTTTATTTATTTTCATTTTCGCAGGGGTTACGCTCATGTACACCTTTTTTTCCGTATCCCGCCCCTAGAGTGCATAAGTTATACACCAAACAGCGCGAAGCAAAATTATAATTTTTATGCTTGACGAAAATTATCTTAACACCAAGAGGTTAACGAAGGTTTTGATAAGGATGCGTCACATAAGACTAATCAATTTAAATATGTTAATTTGTGAATATTAGGTAGACAGTTTGATAATAATCCCGTCACATTTGTGCCTAGAAGTCGTTAACGTTATACCGAAGGCATACTTTTTTCTAGTTGAGGTGCTCTCTTTGAAAGTATGTTCATATAGGCCATTATTATATTTTAATCAGCCGCTACCAGAAGTTCAGATGGAACGATATATTGGGTCCCGTTATTCATAAACATATTATGATCATCATAGATTCTTGTGACATATGAATTGCGGTGACAAAATGTTAATGACGTTATCATTGTACTCTTCATGTATAGTGAACAAAGAATGTTTACTGTTAATAATATCCAGATTAAAAATAAATTCAGTTGTTCGATAACACTCCTTTTGTTTTTTTTTTGTTTTTGATTTTGCTTAAATATTAAAAATTAAAAAATATATAATAAGCATTTTTCTGAATTCACTGGGTTATCGCCTCTTCATGACAGAGTAAATGGAGATCGTGTGTATTCAGGATGATAGCGTACGCGCGACTGCCTATTTCCCCACCGGCCAACAAACCTATCGGGCACTGGACTGATCACACTACATAAATTACGCAAGCAAACAGCTCACACAAACGGAACAGCAAAACACTCTTCCGCGTATTTCAATGGTAACTACGAGAACCGGACCACACTAGGGCTACAACACCTGAGATTCGCTTTCTGCAATCAACAAAACTTTCTCAACGAGGAGCGATAAATTCGCACGCTGTCTTCAACGAAAAAGATAACAGCAGCATCTTTTACGTTAAAATCTCTCAGGGAAGTTTCGATTCAGAATTGAAGCATCATCATTTTCTTTGTCGGGGCATTGCCGAGTTCATAGTTTTGACCTGCAATTAGTTTAAACCTAAGCTGTTATTCGAACTCTGAGTAACCCTTAGCAGTAAGTACCATGCAATTTCACTCCGTTCCACATGTTCATTAAGAGGTTGTGGAGACAAGTAGCGGGTGCACCTTGATGTGCAAAAAAATGCTGTAAACACAATTGTCCAGCAGAAGATATTTTCTGAAACACTACAAACTATTTACAACGACATATTTGACAACGAGAAATCGAATACTTAGACCAGCTGCGTTTCGTTGTGAGGAAAAGGGATGCAGCCTCCAATATCCTTGCAAGGACTTTTCATTATGTGTGTAAAGATTGTTTAGTTCGAGCTGTTGTTTTTTTTTTCTTCGACCGACATTTGAAAGGCTCTTCATTCAACTGCAATAATATTATGTGAAAATAATCGTAGTGATTTTGAGTTTTTCGAGGGCCATTGGTAGACTACAAATAACTATTTTTCTAGATAACATTGCAGTATTACATTTGATCCCTATTTATCAATTATTTAGCCTTATATTAAAAACAACTCCTATTAAACGAGTTGGGGTTCCTATACGCGGTGTCTTTTACGTGTAAATCCAGCTACTTCCTGCATATCAAGTGCAATACCAGACGCAAAGCGTCCCTGTATCGGCTAATCTATTTCGAGCAATCGCAACAACACAGAGCACGCGCACAAACATGAACGATTAAGCTGCTTTCTAGAAAAAAACGATACAAATTTGTCAGTCACAATAACTCAAACTTCGAAGCAAGATGAGGGAACGTTCAAAGGAAATGAAAGATGAAAAAAGCAACAAAAAAAAACACACGTCATATTTCCGAACAGCGCGCAATCCTCGTTATAAGACTGAAATGCGCTTCCAAACAAGAAAGGACGTAGAAGGAAACTGGCGAAAAGAAACCTCGAAGCCTCATTAAGATAACTGAACAGGAACCCCGTTCGCAAAACTCAGACCGAGGACACAGCCCGCAAAAAACGTTAAGCACACTTCATTTACAAACGAGATTTCGCCGCGGAAGAAAACTAATAAAGAAGCGCCACGAGAGAAATTAAAGGAATAGAAAACTTAACGACGATGCCGCTTGACTTCTACTTAGCCTGCTCTCAAAGAAATCAGGAGAACGTTTTCTTTCCTTTTGCGGGCCAAGGACGCGAAGTTCCCGGTGAATTGGGGAGAACCACCGATTAATACTCAAACGCTGGTGGCAATCAAGGAAAGCGCTGGGGCGCACAATATGCTAGTTGGGTTTATTTCACGCCGGGGCGAACGGAACTTTGGTTGGGCAGGTGTAAAAAAAGTGATTTCCCTGAAACTAGTTCCGCAAAATCTTGAACTGTAGGTTTTCTAAATATCTTTAAAAAAAAAACTTTAAATGGTTTTGCCTTTTAAATGATGTCTTTTAGAGGACGCATCATGCCGCCAACTGTAGCGCTGACTGTCTTCGCAAAAGGTGAGGTAGGAATATTCAGGTGAAACGAGGAAATATTCCAGCAGTTTGTGGTCTGGCTGATTCCTTAGAATTGATACGTAACACAATAACCCCATTATGCTGTCCTTAATTATTTGTAGGTATATTTGTATTTATTTGATCTTGGAGGAGAAGGCCGGCAGTGCGGTAGAGGGAAGAGACATTTCTGCCTGGCCAGCCGTCTCCACCCGTTTCTGTTGAGCAATAGATCATTTGCTATATTACCCAAGCATCAAGGAGAATGCAGGGATTGGTGTTCCACGTGCCGCACGTGCTGGCGTCAGCAGTTGTAACTTTCTGAAGCAAATACCTAAAACAAATGGCATCTTGCACGTGCGTTCGTCAACGCTTTATTTTGGTTATTTACTTCAAATCTTTTATACGGGGAAGGCGTGTGCGTGTGGCGCGTGGAACACCAATCCCTGCATTCTCCTTGATGCTTGGGTAATACAGCAAATGGTCTATTGCGTACCACAGACAAAATAATAACTCGCAAAATAATTAAAAATAAACACGCATACAAGGCTTGCGAAAAGAAAATGTATACTTAAGCGATAGTTAAGAATACATTATAAATTAATGTTGAAGGCATGAAGGGTTAATAGTAAAATACTAACTCTCATCAGTAAATAATAAATAATGTCGACAACACATTTTACGGTTACTTTGTTGATAAATGAGCCTGCAATTTTGATTTCGTTCGTTTATTTATTTGTTCAAAAGGACACTGCGTCTTACAGGTGTGGGCTATAGCAGCTCTGCAAGCACAAAATCATTAGTTTGTTCTAACATGTTATATGACAATCACGAACGCTGTATCGGGACAGAATGTAATCACATCCACAATGTCAGTGTTACAATTTTATTTGACACGGAGTTTCATTAGGTAATTGCCCAAAGGAAAAAAGAATATTTGAGAACAGCATGGCTAACATTGAATTGTTCTAATAGATTGATAGAATATGATCTGTAAGAACCTGTTGTTCAAAATGTTCTATATGCACGACATTGAAAAGCTTATTCACCAAATAGCTTAGTGTTAAGAGTGTCAGTCATAACTGAGCATCATGGTTATGATGCTCAGTAATGCCGAATATTGCTCCGATGCAGCAAGCGGAAAACCTAGAAGAATATCAATGCACTGAAAATTCAAAAGTCACGAGAAAAAGTGCTCCCTCATAACTAGCCATAAATATAGGTGCATCACTGTACTAAAGCCTGTTTGTCATAAGTCTGAAATATTTTTTTTGAAAACCGTAAATTAAAAAAAAAACAGAAACATTTCTTGGTGGATCATTAGGGAATGCGTTGCATGACCCTTGAGAAAAGCCTCTCACATCTCCCTGTGGGAAACGCTAACGCTGAGCCTGTAGCGTCTGAGGTGTTCTAGATTTGACTCAGAAGTTAAGATGGTCTAAAACGGTAGGTGAGAACGCTAACTTTTTATTGAATTAACTGGTTATTATTTGTCCAACTTTAGAATAATGATGAAAGAGCGATGTCGGCGTCTGTCCAGGCCGCTGGTCCCATGTCCTCTCGCTGCTCGCTTGGTGTCGTCTCCGTGTGTCGTCCTGCGCCGCATTATTTTGTACCCTCGCGCCGAGGATTGCCTCGCGTTTGCGTGAAGTGGAGCGACCGCGAGGCAATACATCAGCCGGACGAGAGAGTGGTGTCCGCTGTGCTATGGTGATTGCCAAGATGTTATCTAAGGTGGTGCAATGGATGTTGCGCCGACTTATGTAAGTGTGCGGCAACATCCGTCGACGACGCAGCACTTGAGCCGGGTAAGGTAATCTGGCGCTTCTGGGGCCGCTCGATCGAGCGGAGAAAAGTTCTCTCGGGAGCCGCTGGGTCGGTGCGTGCGTACGTGACCACAGTAAGCCCTTTGCTTTTCTGCTTTGGCTTTCTCTTTGGATTTGTTACGGGGTCAGTGTTAGCTTTTCCAAAGGGGGACTGTGTGCACTGCCCAAGGGTCATGCTAACGCATTTTCTAAGGACCCACCAATGGATGTTCTTTTAATTTTTTGCCTCCTAATTAAACCAGCTGTAGTACCTGGCTCCCACTCCATTTTGTAGCCCAGACCAAAGAATACGCGCTCCGCACACCCGCAAGTTGAGACTTGCTCCAGCATCCGCGAGTTAATTTGCTTCTGCCCCTTGATGTCGCCTCCCTCTCGCCTTTGTCCTTCACTACTCTCCTCCCCCTTACGCGCGCGCTTCCCTTTCCACTTTTTCTCCACAGATGGACGCCTTCGGCTTTTCCCCGTCATGTACGTACTAACGCTAACGCGTTAATCAAAGAACTTTCAATAATTGCAAGGCATCTGCACTACAAGACACTTCCAAATGAAGCACGGCGTCTACGCTTGAACAAATATTACTTGAAGCGCGCTGTTACACTGACCGGAACCGAATTTTACCACTTCAGATATTTTTCCAATCTGACACTTCCAACTCCACTAGTAAGTTTGAAGACAGTTTCTTTTCCAATTCTTGTAAAAAAAAGATTTAGAAATGCTGGCTATCTCTTTTTCGCACTAACAGCGTTGCACTAGGAACATCAAAACCAAGGATCAAGGAAGACCCATTGATGCCGCGTTTACAACCCAGCCTTTTGCCGTAGGAGGTTAGGCGTATTTTATGTTCCTTACAGTTTTCTAACTTCACGTTAATCTTTTTTTGCATTATCGCGAATGCGAATATTCGTTTTTCTTAATATATATATACAGTTCGCACTAAAACGACGGTGGAAATATGTGCCGACACCTCCGCTGCTATTACCAGAGCTTTGCTCTCTGATTTGACCAAACTAGTCAACTATTGCGACGACGCAGGTTTCATAAATAAGATGCGGGTGCACTTGAAGACGTCATGTCCTTCAAGAAAAATGGGGTTTGTCATGTATGTTGCTTCTATATCCAAGTGCGTGGCGGCGTTGACAACGCACGCGGCTGTCGTAAGGAAGGACATACCTCGTTCGCCAGAATTTTTTTGAAATCTACATTTGTTCTTCCGTAAAGTTTCAGCCCATACATGGTCGGCTCTCTTTGTGTTTTCTCCTTGGGACCTACATGATCGTACCGCATGTGCAAACGAAGCGGTACCGCGATAATTCAAAACAGTCACCCTTCTGTCACCACCGCAGGAAGTACGATGTCCTGCGGCGTAATCCTGCATTCACACAATTGCCCTATTAGATGTTTATTTTCAGTTAGACTTTTATCTCCCATATTTACTTGCGACAGTATTACTGCTTGCAAAAGACCACGCACGCTATTAGAAGATATAAACGGAGGCCCTTTGAGAACGCGCCAGTTGTTGAAATAAATATTTTACAACACTTTCAAATCAACCATTAATGCTCTGTACCTACGAATACGATTAACGAGAAATCAAGTTTAGCGCCATGCAGTTACCACGATGTAATGAAGAACATTTACAAGGAAGTAAATTTGCGACATCGCACAATGAAATACATGAAGGCATACTTGTAATGAACGTCATGATTTGTAATGTATTTACATCAGTTTTTTTGCTGAGAAATAGAGGGATAAATCTGAAATACTCTGTTTGTAAAATAGGTTTTGATAAGAAAACTATAGTACGCCACGTTTCTCGGCGGAAACTAATCGGCATTTCGACCGAACTCATGTTTTGCCTGGCAAGTCCTGAACTAAATATTATATAAACCAAGCGACTTTCAAAAACGATCCTTACAAAATGGTACGCGACATGCAGAATATGACTGCTTCCGAACTATAAAACACAAATCGCTATATGGCGGTATGAGAACTGGGAGACTCAAGTCAGACATAGATTGCAATGTGATATAAATCAAAATCCAAATTTTCAACGCTAGTAGTATTGCTAATAACAACGCTAGCACTTTGCACTACCTTTGAACAATAATAGAAGAGCGCCGCGCAGTTCAATCGGTGTGCAGTCATAGCGCTCTTTCTTAAACATTTCGTGCATAAAAACACTTGTACCTCTTTGATGAATAGACATTTATTGTATTCGGTTAGCAATGTTCGATGACGATAGGTTGTGGATCTACAATCAACATTTCTCGGCGGCGTTCCTTTGGGGAAATAACGATGCCTTCCAAGAGTTGCTTATCTTTTAAGAGCCCTATTTCAGCAAATGAGTTCGGCTTGCGACTGATACTCAGCAGTTTATGTTAAAGAACTACCACCCGATCAGCAGAAACTTTTAGTAGATTGTTCCGATATTCCTGATACTCCGATAACGATAGGGTGCATGTTCAAAGTCGGCGGTGGAGCATCGGGTATCGTTTTCGGATTCATCGCAAAGATGAACTAAAACTCTGCTATTAAAACACCGCGAGTTCAGACGGTAGGGTGAGCGCTTGTTTAATAAAAATCCCAATCTAAGTCGTGGGTCAAGAGAGTTGCATATAGACTTACCAACTAATGCGCGTCTATCTGCTCAAGTCATTTCACCACGCTGGTGCTAATTTCGACCTGCTCTTCTTAGAACACTAAATTCGGTGCTGCGAAAAGTTTGATGGAATAGGTATTCGCTCAGTAGCAAGGCAATCACGATCGCAGATAATCTGAATTCAATGCAAGTCATGCATTTTATTTTAGTTGTGGATTTAATTACGATAAATATATCCTAACTTTTCTGGGCTGCAGCGTCACTAAATTGGTAACATAGACCCCTCGGCGAGCAGGAAAATGTCAAGGTTATTATTTTGCTAACCTGCAGAATCTGTCACTCGTTCGCGCTACACTATGTTGTTCGTCTTTATTCTAGCTCCCTCAGTTTTTGAAGTAACCTAAAAAAAGAGAAAACCCAAAGACAGAATGCTTGGTTTTCACTGATATGCTCTGGCGAAACCAAAACGACACATACATACATTTTTGTATTCGCTCCGGAAATTCGTTTGAGAGAAAGAGAAGCAAGATCCCAGATTTCGGTCCACCGATGTCTCCAATCGCGCCCACCCGGTGCGCGGAAAGAAGAAAAAAAGCAGGTCAAATCCCGGAAGAGTCCTGACTACCGCTCTTCACTTTCTTTTCTTTTACCCATTTTTTGTTCTACATTCGATAACAGTGGTCGGGAGGAAGGATTTGCTGCGACAAATCCAGGTCAACTTTCGCAGTACTGACAAAACACGAAGAAAAGAATCCCTGCGCCACCAGCCACCGCACAAAAAAAAATGCAGGCAATAACAATTAAACGAGAAATGAAATAAGATAACTTAGGGTAGGAATTAACAATAAAATTGTCCACCTTAACAAACAAAAAAGTTACTGAATTTGATTTACGAAAAGCCCCGGCATTGTCCTGTCACGCTGCAAAGGAATGAGATACACCAAGTCCCCAACCTTCTGTTCGAAATGAAAGCGACTGAAATCTGGAAAGCCGAGGCCGGCAGCCGGTCCCTCCTCATTTCATCCCGCTTAATCTCCGCCACACCCGTTGTCCCCACAGTCCCCTCCTCTTCCTGCTTTTTTCACCGCGACGCCCCCGCTCTTCATCACGACGCCGTCGCTCTCGTCCTTTTCCCCGTGTCCCTTGTCATCGTCGTCGACGCGTTCCTAGCCGCGGTCCCACCCCCGTCTCTTCCCATCCCGAGAAAGAACGCCCGCACACACATTCGAGGGGACACGGCCATTACTGCGGCACGCAAACGCGCCGCAGGGCTCCCTCCCTCCTTCACCGACCTCGTTAGGGGCCCGCATAATCTTGTTCCTGCCAATATTCAGTTCATTGCTGGCGCGTCCTCAACATCGCCTTCTTCCCGGAGCTATGCGTCCGGGAACTCCCCTTCTCCCCATTACTCTCCCATCGGGATACCTTGGTTCCTTTCTTCTTTCCCAGCAAGGCAGCGATCGTGTGGTGGCCCCAGCGGACCCGCGGGCCTCAAACACGAAATGAAGAGCGACAGATCAGGCTCCCCAAAAGCGTGATGACTCAGACGTCCCTCCTTCTAACAAGTTTCAAAAACTCGACTTTCACTTTTGTTATGATTTTCGTGCATCATCCCTACTTCCGGTTTCCTGTCGCTGCAGAGGCGGAGTTGTATTTTTTTATATTTATTACTCGCAGAAGTTTATGGCGTCTCACTCCTTGCTGGGTTTGGCACTTCCGATGGCTGCCTGTCTGCGTTTTGACGACGGGAGTGCATAGGAAAATAAGAACAAAAAAGTAAGGATAGGAGTTGCTGTTACAATAACTAACCGCAAATTTCAGCGGAAGGTCGTCAGAAAGAAACATTAGGGCGACAGAAAAATTCACTTAGTCCCTCGTTCCGTGACCCCGGTTTTGGGGGGAAGCCTCGCCGCCGAGGAGGAAGAGCACCCTTCCGCGAACAACGAAGCAGATCGCGTCTTACGCAGCGTCCTCGCTGCAGAGTTGACAGAGTGCTTCCTACCCCAGGAGGACGCGTTTTCACAAATACCATCTTCGTGGCTCTTGGTCCGATGCCTTTTTTGCCGAAAATAGTGCGTGCGCAGGATACGTCTCTGGTTGAGCGAAGCTGCGTTTATCAGAACATTAGTCTAAGCATTTTCAGAAAGTAGAGTGCTGAATGTTACCTCTTATTATTGTGTTCGGGAATAAAAAAAAAAAAAAGCCCGAGAAGTGTGGTTAAGCCAAAGAAGATTAAACAATATAAGGAGGATTATGTTTTGTACTCTCGATTTGATTAGATTAGTCGAGTACGCGGTACTTTAATACCTCATCTGCAATATTTTCAAATATTTACATTAGATTTTCGAATCCAGGAATGGTAGCTGCGATCACCGAGAGCTGTTATGTTCCGCGCCGATCGTCCCGTCTTTCGAGCTACTTAGCTGGTCCCGCCGCACGCGCCTACCGTCTTCTATGCGCACCGTGCGAATGAGCCACTACAAGATCATCCTAATCGTTGTTTTAAACATCAATCGTGTCGCGATAGTACAAAAATAAAAACCAAAAACACAATAACTTTAGTTTTCAATTTTTACACACCGCAATTCGAATATGATATGTTAATTGAATGAGTTTGGATATCGTGGAAAGTGGCTAATTACTTGTCCCCAAAAGGCGACTTACCAATGTACGTAACTGCAAAACCTATGTTCAGAACTAAAATTTCTTTCTAATCAATTAGGACAGCTCTCTTAGTTGTTCGAAATTTCTCTTGCATACGAAGTGCAAATCAGGTGCCCGATAACCATGCACTACCCACTCAGGCCGACCGCTCGGCTCTAACCATGGCGAATGTGCGACACTACTTAGCAGCAAAACCTTGCAAAATACTTAAAGAACACATTTTGTTTTTGGATTGCACCAATAAAAAAATCCCACCATAGACGAACACAAAAGCTCAAGTACTGCTCCTGAGCACACGTCGCCACAGGCACCATTAAGAAAACAGTGAGTAGGCCTTGAAAAGTCAGGTACCTTATTAGGGCTTGACTTTACGTTCTTTTTAATTACTCTTTGTTTCGACATAGGCTGATGGGTAGTTGAAGCTGTCCGATGTACATTTTAGGGCCGAGCAAGGTATTGGCAATTTTTATCACGTGTCTTTTGAACCCACTTTTCACGGCTTCGTGTTTTGACCGCCAGGCGCTGTGAATAGCTAATTCACTCGGGTAGGCTGGAGAGTGAACCTGCCGCCACAGCTTTCTGTTCTATCCGCTTGGTGCCGTCGATCTCGCTGGAGTCGCCAATGCCCAATGCCGTGTGACTTAGTGGATTTCGGAAACAACGCGCGATGCGGATCGGCTCACGTAAGGGCGAGGGCGCCGGAAAACGCGGGCTGCTAAAAACACGCGCACTAAAAGAGCAGCCCCGGATCCTTGCATTGAGCTGTTTTCACTCGGACGGCGGGACGTTTTGATGTTCGGCCCAGAATAAACAGTTGGAATCGGCTCCGTCTGGTTTTAATGGCACCGAGCTCAGAGATAACAACAACGAGACGCGGAGAAAAAAATAAAACAAGCGAAACAAAGAGGAGATAGAGAAAGCAGAAAACCACAATGCCCGCTGGAATCAAAAAAAGCTAAGGCATATGAGAAAAAAAGAATAAAAAAATGAACCTGCGACGACAAAAGTTGGGGAGGATCATTAGTGAGACTGTGACGGCGGTTGCCCAGCGTTTGCCATGATACTGCATGCGCCTTTCCCTTTCTTTCTCTCATTCTGATCTGCCGTTCCCTCTCTTCCGTTCTTCCCAATGCTCTGTTTGGGTTGCGAGATGCGGTTTGGACCAAAACATGACAGCTACTTTCGTTATGCGTTTTCATTGTTTAATTCGTTTTATTGGAGCGTTGCCTTCCTTCTTCTGTCTGCCCCCCCGTCCCGGTTTTATTCCATCCTTTTCTTTTTCTTACAGGCATGCTTGAGCCTACGTGTATGTGAGCGTTTCGATTGGCTCAGTCGTGGAAATGCTGACAGCTCGCGTCGTTGAAGTCGTGGGTTCTGAGGGATTTCCTTGTTTTCTTTTTTGTCATCTTCACTGCGTGGTCCTTGATGGATGTTTTTGTATGTGTGTGTGTTTGCCCATGCCGCCCTTTCTTCCTCCCTCCTCGTCATCTTAGGACCGCTGTCATGCGGCGAGGCAGCCGTAAAACGGTTTTTCACGAGAGGACACCAGTTCTCAATTGTGTCGAGTCCCAAATGGCCAAGTTTGCGAAAGATTTATCAAACGCTCTAATTGATTTGGCGACAGGGATTGCCGTTGTCGCGTTTGCGCCGAAGAGCGTCGCACTTAAAACATCCAAGGAAAAGTTTTATTTTTCATTTGTAAAAGCTTTTGAGTGAAATGCAGTATTGAAGAAATTTGCGAAACTCCGGGATGTTACGCATAAACTATAATTAGTTTGTTGGCTTATAATGGCGGACACGGAAAAGCTATGTGGTCATTTTAGTGCTAATGACATTTGCCAAAATGCTGTTCCTTATTTAGAGAAAATTATATATATTGTAGTGTTCCAGAGGCAGACAAGAAGGAAGAGGAGGATAGGCCAGGATAGATCAAGAAGAGAAGGATGAAGAGGTGGATAGAATAAAAACACCAGTTTTAATCTTGACGCGTTTCAAACCGTTACACTTGGCGCAGTCGACAGGATCACATGAAAGATGTGGATTCACTTAACTCTGACGGTTGGCGAAGAAGGACAGCCAATACTGGAGAGCTACCAGCTGGACGGTGAGGAAACAGTTCCAATGTCCCGGGAAGCTAACAGCATGGAACTTATCTCCTTCATCGCCGGGAAAGCGAAATTGTCGCCGAAAGAGCTGCTTCTAAAACGGACGGTGAAACTAAACATCAGAGTGCAGGAATTCCAGGAGTGGTTTCAGAAGCCGACCGCAACTTCCGGTCAAGTGATTTCGGCCGGTGGAGACATGGCATCGGTTGTCGCTCAGCTGCTACAGATGCAAGTATCTCAAATGGAACAGCAGAGGCAGTTCATGAGCACCATGTTAGAAACTATGAGAGTGCAAGAACGTAGGCGTGAAGAGACCGTAAAGCCAGATATGTTCGACGGCGAATCTTCAGCAGCTTCTACGTGGCTGGACTTCTACGAATATGCTTGTGAGAAAAACCGCTGGACAGAAAACAGCGAGCGGATCAAGAATTTAAGGCTCTTTCTCGCAGGGAACGCGAAAAAGTGGTACGAACTTCGTGTGGCTGTGCACAGCAACGATTCGTGGGATATGTGGAAGGAGAGCTTCACGACATCTTTTGACAAAAATGCGGTTGAACGGTGGGATGAGGCAATATTTTACAAACATCGAGGAGGCAGCCTACTAGATTACTTTTATGAGAAGCGGAGACTTCTACAGCTCGCCGATTCTAATTTACCCGAAACATCGATCGTCCCACTGGTCATCCACGGGATGAGCAGAGATGCACAAAGACAAGTGCAAGCGCACTCTCCAAAGACCATCGAGGACCTTCTGTATTCACTGAAGGATGTGTTCGTGGACCACTCCATTCCCTACGGACAACAACGACCACTAACGAACCCTAGAAGCGCGATCGTCGACACCCACAGCGGCCAAAAGCCTCCAGTAAACCAGGCAAGTAACAAGCCTTGGATGAACGCAAGACCCAATTCAGCCAGCCACGAAACACGTGCGAATGCACGCGCGTGCCACCACATCGTGGAAGGGCCACAATGCGCGTGCTACGATACATGTCACTGCATCGTGAACAGCGGTGCTAACGACCAGCCGAAAAACTAATAAAAGAGGGAGCACAGTCCCTCCCGATGACGAAGAAAGCGACTGTCTACTTGGTTAAATACAACATCCTTTATGCCCCTGTTATCGTCAGTGGGAGACACGTGGATGCCTTAGTTGACACTGGAGCATCAATCAGTCTTGTCAACAAGAATATCGTGGACCCAGAAAAGATACGAAGTGGGCAACCCATCGAAGTTCACAGCTATGATGACAATGTTAAGCTGATGCAAAACTGGACGACGCTGGAAGTCGAGTTTAAGGGAAAGAAAATCCCGGTCGAGGCACTCGTCGCAGAAGACGTCGAGTTCGTGTTCATTTTATCACGACCCGATATGAAGCGCTTCCAAATGAACATATCCTGGAAGGACGAAGTAACGCTGGACCAGGATGCGGATAGCCCACCTGCTACTCCAGTTCAAATGCTCAGAACTGTGAAGAGGTCTGAGGACGTACCAACATCATTCCCAGAGTTGATATGTGTAGAATCATATCCACCAGCAACCTCGGTTATTGAGGTTCCATTCAAACTACGCGACACTTCTGTAGTGCGAAAAAACCCTACAGCATGTCCCACGAAAAGAAATTATGGCTTAAGCGGGAGCTGCAGGGAATGCTAGATGCCGGGATCATCAGACCCTCGACGTCCACGTTCGCATCCCCAATTACCATAGTACCGAAGGAAGACGGCACGTTTCGTCTCTGCACAGATTATCGCCAAATCAATTCCCAGACCGATCTTTTCCCTTTCCCTATGCCACGTGTCGATGACATCATCAGCGAGACAGGAGGGTGCTCCTGGTTCTCCAGGATCGATCTCTGCAAAGGCTATTGGCAGGTCCCTCTACAAGAAGACACCAAGCGATTTACTGCCTTTGTAACACCATTCGACGTGTACGAATATAACCGACTACCATTTGGGTGGAAGAACTCTGGAGCCTGGTTTCAGAAGATGATAAATGAAATACTCAAGAACTTTTTGGGTAATTTCTGCAACGCTTACGTCGACGATATTATCATCTATTCCCGAACAAAAGAAGAACACATGGACCATTTGTCTCAGGTGCTCGAAGCACTGAGTACTGCCAAGTTGAAAATCAACACCAAGAAAAGCGAATTCTTCCAAAGAACAGTACTTTTCCTGGGACGAGTTTTTGACGGAAAAACGAAAAGCACGAAAGAAGAATCAGTGCAAAGAATATCAAAGCTGACCAAGCCCTATGACCTACACTCATTACGTGTTTTTCTAGGCCTGGCCGGACATTTTCGGGCATTCATAAAAGATTATGCTACAAAAACAAAGTGCCTGACCGCTTTGACTCAGAAAGACACTCCGTTTGTCTGGACTGAACAGTGCGAGAGTGTGTACAACTACCTTGTCAAGGTCATCTCTTCTGACCCGGTCTTGGTATTGCCTGACTTTAAACTACCATTCGAACTCTGCACTGACGCTTCAGGCTATGGCACAGGAGCTGTCCTCTATCAGAGATACGCAACAGAGCCTCCTAACCGGCAGTTAAAAGTCGTTGGCTACTACTCGTACACCTTCTCGAAAAGCCAAGAAAACTATGCCACGACAGAAAAAGAAGCCCTAGCTGTGGTGATGGCTTTGAGGTATTTTCGAAGTTACCTCGAAGGTCGGCAGTTTAAGCTTTTCACAGACAACCAAGCTCTTACTTACCTCTTGAGCTTAACCCAACCGAAGGGACGAATGGCCAGATGGGTGACTGAAATACAGCAATTCTCATTTGAAGTTGCTCACCGACCCGGGGAGAAGCTTCCCGACGCTGATGCCCTCTCCAGACTTCTTATTCCAAGGGATACACTCAACGGGAGCATAAACCATGCCCGAATTTGGGAAGGTACCCAGCACTTGGAATTACAAGATGGGAAATTCTATGTGCCAGAGTCCATGATTCCCAGGGTTTTACAACTCTATCACGACAGTCCTGAATCGGGAGGCCATGACGGATTTTGGAGGACTTACTGGAAGTTGACAAGGAGATTCACATGGAAGAACATGAAACATGATATCGCCAACTATGTTCGTACGTGCCACGTGTGCCAAATTCATAAGGCCAAATACCGACCTCGGGGAGACGAAATGGTGACCCCTCAATACTCTGACGTTCCCTTCGAGACTATTCATCTCGATTTTGCAGAAATCAAAAAGAAGGGAGAAGGAGTGAAGAAAACACAGGCTTTTCTAATTGCCATCGATGAATGCACGCGCATCGTAGCTGCAAGAGCTGGCAGAGAAGACACTAACTCTGTCATTTCACTGATGGAACGAGAGGTCTTCGAGAACACGAAAGTAATTGTTTCAGACAATGGACCGGCCTTTCGCAGCAAGAAGTTCCAAAGATGGGCGCAGGAAAGAGGAATCATACTTCGATTCCCAGCTCCTTATCACCCGGAAGGCAACGCGTTAGCTGAACGGGCGATACGCGACATCAAACAATTCATAAAAATGTACCCCGAGCTCACAGGTGGATGGAAATGCGCACTTGAGGCAGCCATTGCACACCACAATCGTTCCCACACCGCTGGATTGGGATGTAGTCCACATTTCGCAGCGCGCGGAGAGAGTCCATGGCTACCTGCCGATCATCTCCTGGGCCTAACCAACAAAATCATGCTACAAGAACAGAAACGACCCCCACAGCAGCAGGAAAAATATCGATCGTCGATGAAAAGAAATTACGACACACGGCACCTAAGTGCAGTCCCAGAGATTCAACCCGGCGACATGATTTTAGTACGAAAAGGCCTACAAGGCTCCAGGGCTGCCTTTTCCGGTCCTTACATGGTTACCAAGACGTGCAGTCAACAGGGCATCCTCAAGACGCTGTACTACATGGGACCCAACAACACCACCGAAATGGCATCTATTAAGAATATAGTTCCATATCACCCCAGGAGGGTTGAGGACAAAAGCCCCAGCGTGTGTAGTGTTCCAGAGGCAGACAAGAAGGAAGAGGAGGATAGGCCAGGATAGATCAAGAAGAGAAGGATGAAGAGGTGGATAGAATAAAAACACCAGTTTTAATCTTGACGCGTTTCAAACCGTTACATATATATATATATATATATATATATGTATATATATATTAGCAAACCCACAACTGTTTAAAACTCGAGTATTTCGAAAGCATAAATTTCAAGGTGCTCAACAAATTTAGTTTTTTTATCATTCAAAATACATTAAATTTGTTTTTATTCGGAATAGGCAGAAATATTTCTTTCCTTTCGTTTGACTTCTTGATTGTACGACATGGGCAGAAACATAATAAGTTTTATTATAACATTAAGAATGATATATTTTGTTTCAATTTTCTCATACATATGATCAAGCCCGTCAAAGTCTATGAGGCTCTCATGACGTGGCCAACAGCCGCGATAAATTTTAATTTACTTTAAACGCCATAATTGAGTAAAAAAAAAGAGGCTTTTGTTACTTGAAGCGACGACTGCACGAACAGAACAAAAATAGAAATACTCGCGCAGCAATAGGTTGGTAGTAAATCAGTATGGCGTGCAAGCCCTATTCATCACCAAGAAAGTAATAATTTTCTTGAACTGATTAGGGCGAGCGTGTTGAAATATAGATACTTGAAACTAAAAGAGTAAAAACACTAAAGACTAGGAGTGTACAACACTTATTTAGCAACCACGATTTATTATGGAAACAAAATCTCGCGCTTCTACCAAGATCACCTTGAAAAGGTTTTTTTCTTTAAAGAGACGGCGAGAAAGGAGTAGAGAAACTGAAAAATGAAGAGAGCGTGAACGAGAGGGCGAGGGCGGGGGAGTTATAACTGTCCGATTTCTACAGGGAGTTCGGCAACCTTTCCAGTTCCGGCCTCAGAAATTTCTACTTCACTTCTTGATAGCGTTGAGGATACCAATGAGACGTTATTTTTGTCTTCTCGATGAAGAATGACTTGATCTTTTGCGTCCATAGCGGTCTTGGTGTTCTCCCTTTATCTTCGTGCTTGCAAAGTCAGGTGCGCATCCAAAGCACTCTTCAGTGTGAACCGCGATCGGATGAATTGCGTTTTGGTGTTCTCGTAAGCGGTCATTTATGTACCGGTCGTTTTGACCGATGTATTCGGTTCCCCACTTGAAGGGGAGCCATGTCATGTTGCACATGCTTGCCAATAGAAACCGGCAGAAAAAGACACCACTCGTGTAAAAGCGGGAGGCGATTGATCAGATGCAAACGCGATGCGTAGTGATTGTAAGGAATGAAGGCTGATCCTTTTTCGGGGTGTGAGGGGCGGGTTTCTGGTAGTATTGGGGGTGCTAAGTCGCTGACATTTGGATTCGCGGCGTTCTACGGGAATCCTGCATTTCAGTAGTCATACAGCATAAACCTGCTGAAAGCAGTAGGTTGATTCTTTCAGTTGCCGGATGCGAACAAGATATTGTTTTTTCTGAAATGAGAAAAGGCTTTGATGACGCCCAGTTTGACAAGCTTTGAGTGCGTACTTACAAAACGAAAGAATGAAAACAGTAAAGACGTACATGGACGACCACACAATGAGTGGGCTCTCTCAGAAGAAAGCACTGGCTTTTCTGAGCGTTTGCATAAAGCCCTCCAGACACTCCCCCCCCCCCCCCGAGATTGACAAAAGCGAGGCGTGCGCATACATGATTGACTCTCCATTACCCCCCCCCCCCCCCCCGGTTTCACCTACAACGCGTAAGCACACACACCGCCGCGGTCTTCATCAGCCGGCAGGGGCAGAAATCGCACGCCTTCCGATGACAGGTCCTCCATCTTGAAGTTTAGTTAGCTTCATGCACCTAAGAAATAGGACAAATTGGCCTCGACTTTGATGGCTCCAAGACGAAAAACTAGATAGTCGTCGACGTATCGGAACACCTCACCTACTGGTAGTGTTCTTGAGCTCATTATCTGCGGTTTGGTCAATATAAGACAAGATTATCTCGCTTGGCACGGGCGCAAGTCAAGATCCTATAAATTCCAGATTTTTCAATTTAAATCTTTTCCTTCGAGCTCAATCATATCTGACTTGAGGTGGAGCTGCAGAAGCTTGATAAACCCGGAAAGCGAAACTCCAGGCAAGTTCTGGACACTGCAAAGCCCGCTTTCGGGGGCTGCTTCTTGAACGGAATTGAAAGGGAATGGAATACCCAAGCACAGCGGAACGAATGTTGACACTTCCTTTCGGCCGGGGAGCAGAATGGAAACAGACCGACGAGTCGCCGCCCCACGCATTCACATTACAGCGGAAATGCGCGAGAACAATCTGAAACCTGCTCCAGGTCGACAAAGCCAGGGGTTTTGTCGTAGTCGATAATGACAAGTATAGGTCAAAGGCCAACGTCGCGGTGAAAAATAATTTTACAGTGCTGAAAAAAGCATGGCCATCCCAGGTAGCACACCGCGTCGGCCGGTATCGGGACTACGCCGGCCGGTCCTGGTAACAGGATGGCGGCGCCCGGCCATTGGCGCCGGTGAGCTACCGGCCCCGGCCGGCGTCGGGGTTTCGTCTTGCTCACTGGCCAGTTCAGCCGTAGAAGTTACAGTGACTGGCCGGCATCGGGTTTTTGCTGTCTTTGGTGGCCAGTCTTTCCATGGAGATTCCAGTAACTGGCCGGTATCGGTATTTTGCTGTCTTCGATGGCCAGTGTTTACATGGAAGTTCAGTAACTGGCCGGCATCGGTACTTTGCTGTCTTTGATGGCCAGTATTTACATGGAAGTTCAGTGACTGGCCGGTATTGGCGCTTTGCTGTTCAGACTGGCGAGCCCCGCCATGGAAGTTCCGTTTACTGAGCGACATCGTTTTATTTATTTATTTTTTGCCGTTTTTATTATGCCGTCAAGTCATTGAGATTCTGATGAACTGTGGCAATTCATGAATAGCGAGTGGAAATGATTAAGTTGATCAATCCTTCGCAAATAACTGCCGACGCTGGTGCATTTGATCCCAGCATGGCAAGGCTGACGTGTTTTATCGCGAAAACACGAGAAAAAACAATGCGGCGAGGAAGATTTGCAGTTCATGATTCGAGAATCTGAACGTACGCCATGTAAAATAAATTACACAACGCCGAACGATACTTTTTCAGGAAGCTAGTTTAAATTGATGTACTATGCTTAAGGTCCGGCGGTATACGCACGTGTTCGGCTCTGATAAAAAGAAAAACAAAAAAAAACGGCATAGCGGAGTCTTCGAATGAAGAAAAACAACAACAACAAACAGGTAGCATGATTGAGCCCGCGCTTTGAGTTACAAAAACAATAATACGCATTGCTTTCCAGAATCTGGACAAGAAAGAGATGTGTGTATTGCTT
This sequence comes from Ixodes ricinus, assembly GCA_037355805.1. Lineage (NCBI taxonomy): Eukaryota > Metazoa > Arthropoda > Arachnida > Ixodida > Ixodidae > Ixodes > Ixodes ricinus. Next base: position 7,933 of record JAZHYW010001124.1, on the reverse strand, counting down.
ATGACTCTACGCGAGGTACACAACTCTCCTGAGATCATGCTATTAGTGATTTTAATTGAGTGTGAAAATATGCTATTTCAGGCAAGAATCGACTGTTTTCTGTGGTAGTTACGATCATCTAACAGAAATATTTTAAATGTTCACATAGCCAGACGACCTGTCCCCCGATAGCTTATGTTATATGACATACCGCACCAAAAAAACGCAAATATAAAAACTTTTTTAACACGATAAAACGAGAAACACAAAGGCGTTGTGGATGTTTACACTGCCGGGTTTGTGAATGTGACCCCTTGACGCTTCGAAACAAACATAGAAGGCCTAATAAAAAAAGTAAAACTGCGGAGCGCAACCTCGATAAGTAAAACCAGGCGGCAGGCGAGGGATATCACTGATGTACCAGAACAAAATTAAGTACTACTTTCCGGAAGTCATAAAATTAAGAGATGTGCTTAATACGTAGCGCGCTATGAGCTCAGGTAAATAACTGCCTTAAAATAGCGGTATTTTTGTTTTAATAGTGGGTAAAGGTGACCGCCTTCAGACAAACTTCGGCTGCATCACTGTTGCAGTTTGACTACTTACACATTTTCCCATTATGCTCTCAATATTCCCATTATGATTACCTTATTTACTTCGTTGAAAGGACTTGCGCTGTTTGCCTACTATACTGACCCACCTATTAGCACGAAGGGGGCGAATTATCCGGGCAAAGCAAGAGGGCCACGGTTTGTGCATTGCATCAATTCAAATTCAAATCGGAGCACGTGGAGCGAAAGCTCGCGCTGCAGAACCCAGGGATCCTGGGTTCAATACCCACCCCTGCCCGTTTCGATCTGGATGAGCATCGTATCGGCGTGCGGTCGTGTACCACTACTGCGTGGTGCACGTTAAAAACCCCAGGCTAGCGGTTGTACTGCACTGGCTAAATTGCTTATCTACAGCTGAGACACCAGACGCCCACTGAGGCAGACTAACTTCCGACTGTATAAACATAAACACAACAATTTTTTTCATGTCATTTTTATTTATTATGTCTCTCAGGGCCCGAAGGCATTACAGAGAGGAGTGGGGCACAGTAAATGGAACGAAGTAGGTAACAACGAAAAAAGCAAAAAATAAACACAAAATAGCTACTAAACATCATTTAACAGTGCATGGAATTCAAAAATTCAATTAAAATTTGGGCTCGCACTTTCTATTTTCACATTCTGCGTGATTTTTACCCTAAAGTAGGGGGCCGGCGACTGCAAAAAACATAGCAAATATTTAAAATAAAAAAACAAATAAAAAACGTAGTAAAAAAAAAAAAAAAAACTTCGCTTTGCTGGGGTTCGAACTGCCGACTACATGATCAGCAGCGCGACGCGCTAACCAGCAAGGCCACCGACCGACCGAAATTCATGTTGTTTTTGGCATATTATATGTCTGCTGGATTCGGTTGTATGCATTGTGCGATTAGTTTTGTGTTTATTTTTTGCTACGTGGTCAGGACTTATTTCTAATATTGTAGCAATGTTTACATGCTCAGTAATTTATTATTACTGTGCCTTCTAATAGTTTTTATTGGGTTTTGCTGATCGTTTTTTGCAAGCGTGTTGAAGATACGTGAACATAGTTTCCGTAAAGTCGCTAGACATCCATAATAGCCAACGACTGCAATCCAATCCAATCCACAACCTTCTTTGCATGTTTTGCTGGCCGTGTTGTCCTTGTGTGTTTCATATCTCAGTCTTGAGGTCAATTTACCGATTCGTCGTGATGCGTGGAGTTTACCTTATTTTCAAATGTGTCCGAAAAAGAAGGAAGCGACTGGGAGCCGTGGAACTACGTTGAATCTGCTCAACAGCCTAGATCATGGCACGGTCGTTCCAAAGTAAGTTCCTTTCTTTGTTCGTTAGGGCTAGATTACTCTTTCCTCCGTTCAAAATGCTTGTTATTGTCTAGATCGCTTGATTTTAACAGTATTACTAATTGTGCGCGAATGGTGTGATGCGAGGCTGTTTTTCTTCGTCCACAAATAGGCTCCAGGTCCATCAGTAGCGGCGGAACTTTTGGGGAGATGGGAGGGAGGGAGGGAGGGGGGGGGAGGAGAACGGCGGCGGCGGCCGCGCGGGCGGCCGGCCGGTCGACCGGCCGGCGGGTGGAGGCGGGCAGGGGAGGCGGGGGGCGAAGTTTGATTGCCTCCCTCCACCGTATTGTTCACTGGCAAACTAAAATGTCTGGAAGAGCGCGGTGCCCCTCCATCGCCTAAAGGTCCGTTCACACTCTTGCAACCGAGTTCGACCGAGAGAGACCAAACCGGTTTTTAAGCCTCTTACGATCTCTTGGGACCAGCTCCGATGCAGCCGAGCTGGTCCTAAGAGATCGCAAGAGGCTTAAAACCGGTTTGGTCTCTCTCGGTCGAACTCGGTCGCAAGAGTGTGAACGGGCCTTAAGCTCTAGGTTAGACAGTATGGGTGGATTCTGTGTGCGTATTTGCGTCCGGAGAGCTGGGCCAGGCAAAAGGCAGAGATTGATTGATCGAGCAAGTACGTAGCTTCCGCCGCCCAGTCGTCTGCAAACGACTTCATTTTCGTGATTCGTTATCAGAAAAGAGTTGTCAAAAATTTGTGCCGAGATGAATTCACCCAGTGGTGATTTGCATAGCATACGCTCCCGATCGCAAAAATTCGTGCCCACGAAATAATTTTTGATGCCGCTTCTGGACTTCTGGGGAAATTTACAAGCATGTCCTGAATTAAGGTAGTGTCTCGCCAGTTTATGGGAGGTATATCTTGTTCAGTGTAAGTATATAGTGTTAGACATACCTCACCCAATCCCTGTTTTTTTTGTTTTTTTTCGTTTGGTACTGCCTTTAGCGAATGGTGTAGGTTGTAATTGTTTTTAGTTGTTGCATGATTGTAGTAAGGTGGTGAGCTGGTACTAATTGAACACCTCGAAAAACAGTTCACCACAAAAAGTTAAGGAGACAAGCAGAGTAACAGTAAACCACACGCAAGCGCAGACTCTCAACTCGCATAAACAGAGAAGGAGGAAGAAATAAAGAATGCGGAATGAGCTCGAGCACAGGCCCAAGTGGAATGCGCTGACTCACCCATTAGCAAGAGCAGATTTTAAACACATAATTTCCTTGTCAGTTAAGGTAACAGATTGATTGCTAATACATAAAGGAAGCTCAACCTCTCCCTAAAATCTACGATGAATTGTCACCTACTTATGCACTGTTTACACTGCTCGTGTATGTCATCCTTAGAGAAAACGTGAATATTTAGCAGATACTATGAAAAACATACAAGGGGATTATTTTAGGCCTTTATTATTCGTAGTATGAGCGACCAATGTGTCCGCACATCCGTCTGTTACCTGAGCTGCCAAGAAAATCGTGTTTACAGTCTTATGCATATAGGTGAATTAGCACGTTCCACTTGGACCTGTTTGAACTTTTGCTAAAGCTCCTTCTGCATTCTTTATTTTTTTTCTTCTCCAATTTATGTGAGTGGGGAGTCTGCACTCGTATGTAGTGTATGTATTCCTCTCCTTTATTCCTTGTTTTTTGTGTATTATTTTTAAGATGTTCAATCAGAATGAACTCACGACCTTATTACATGAAAAGGCTGTTGTTAATTCCAAAGTCTCTGTAAAACAATCTACCTGACATCTTTGGCTCACGCCCCGGTTTCTGAACCTCATGTTCTCCGAATACAGCCTTTCTGATTTCTCTGATCCTCTTTCTTTTTTTTTATGTTCAATAGATCAAGTTGTGAGTGTGCACCAGTCTGCGTACTACGTGTTCCTGTCCTTTTGTCCTTGTTTTTTTGTGCAATTTTTTTTCAAGTTGGTCCATGATATTTTTTTATCGTATATTCTAATCTCTGTTTTCATCTTTATACTTACTGCAGCCCTTTCCAGGCAGAAGTTGGCATTCACTTTTGCCAACCTGATGTGAGTGTCCTGAGACGACAAAGAATGACAGCCTCGTCTGCTGAAGGCTTCACTGAAGACTGCCAAGGCTGTTCATGGTAAGGTGCTCTATAGATTGATATTGAGCAATATAATAGCAACTTATTGCTGCTAGGATTGTTTTTAACACAGACTGTGTTTGTGGACTGGCCTTTAGCAATTCCGATTCCACTTGCGTGGAATGAAATCCTGTAGGGGAATTGCACATTCCATTCGTAAGCGGAATGCTGAGTTTACAACAGAAGTGCGTCTCGACTTGCTGCCAGTATTGCTGTGTGTGTTTTGTTTGTATTTTTATTTGTTTATTTAGTGTTCCCAATAATGGCTGAAGCCTTCCCATTGGTGCACTGGTCAGTGGCAACACACAAACACGAGTGAACGGCAAGAGTGGTGAACAGCGCCTCTCACGCCATTCGCCACCGCGCCCATTGGTTTTCGGAGAAGTTTGCAGTATTGGTCTCTGTGGTATTTTGTCATATATCGCACATGAACACAACCAGGGCGCTGTGCCTACAATTCAACACTCGCAAGATTTGCGTGAATACACCCTGTAGCTGGTCGCAATTTCAGAGTCATTTTAATTTTGCAAAAATGAATAATGACATTGCCATATTTCTCGTGCCAAACCCTTCACACCTGTTCCGAACTCTGATCTCCACGAGATCACAGTAGCGTCGTTTCTGTTATAGTGGCACGGCAGACTCTATACTTGTTTTGCTTCAATCTTTGTAAGGGGGACGCTGTAATTCTATTCTGCTCATCTCTGGTGTACTAGATAGCACCATGTTTGCAGAGATAGTCTTCGGATTTTGTAGTTCCATCGAAATATATTTCCGCTTATAAAATATTTGTTATTTGGCTTCTAAATTTTCATGCATATCTAGATTGAAGGCAGCAAATATCTTACATGCAGTCATGGTATGTGTCCGAAGTATATTGCATCAACATAATTGACCCAACCTCTGATCTTTGTTTTTAGTGCCTCTAGTGAATTGGGCATGCCAGGATTGCTTTTGTTTGTTTGTTTGTTTCATATAATCTACAACACTTTTTGCACCTTTATACCCAGTGCAGCCCTCGCCGAATGGAAGCTAGCATCGACTAGGCCAATTCGTTCCTGCATAACCTGCCGAGCCGAGGATCAGGTCCATGGCAGTCTGCAAAGGTTGTTGATGGTAAGCTGCCTTATATGTACAGCTGTGTAATAGCAGCTTGTCCTGGGTGACAATTTGAAATGTGTTTTTATGTTTTAGAAAGTGAAATTTGCATGGGCATACTTGCAATGTGAAACCTTACCAAGCCTGTTTTGATCTTTCATCCTCTTGAGATTTCAGTACAGCCGTTTCTGCTGTACACGCACTGCCTACGCACTGCCTACTTCGGCCAGGTAGAGACTTGATCCATATGAAGGTAAGCAGGTGATTATCAACTGCTCAGTGCTGTCCGTGGGGACGTTCTCTCCTTATAAGACGACTTACCATGCTTGGTTCGCAAGGCATTTTAAAAGGAGAGCAAGTCAGCTGGTGCATGATGCTCCCAATACTGAGCAGTCGACGATCGCTTGTTTACAGTCGTTGAGATCACGACTGTACTTCAAGCTCGGCAAGTGTGACACTTACGTGATTCAGCCTAGCTGTGGTGTGCTGAGCGGTATGTATATAGCTAGTTGACTTGCGTACACACACTGGCTGTGCGGTATGAAACACGCCCAATTGGCAACTTCAATGCAGTCTCGTGTAGTCCCATTGATGTTTTCTTTTGGCGTGCATGATGTGTGTTCACACTTTTTTCCCCTCGCTTACCGACAGTCCTAGCTGTCTGCAGAGAGTGAGTGTGAAACATGCCAGCAAGCCTCTAAAGCAGTATGCAGTGCAATTTTGGTCTATTGTGCAAGCGAGGAAGAAGAGACTGCACGTTTGGCTGTTGAGGCTGCGACATAGACATTAGATAGTTTTATCTGAGCATTGTTACGACCCGCTCCACTCAACAGGAAAGCACCTGCATGCGCACAACGCTCAGTCAGCAACGACCAATCAGAGCGCAGATGCCAATGGAGCAGACAATTCCTGCACGAGGGTAGAAAGTTGGGCAAGTTGGTGATTCATACTGATTAAAAAGCGCGACAGGACAATGGACAGAGAAGGAGACGCAGACAAGGCGCTACTTACAACTGAACTTTATTTCCGCTGCAGCTCGGTATATATTACCGGCAACAACACAAACAAGTTGGGAAAATATAAAATACACATCGTAAAAATCTTAAGAAACAACAAGATAAAAGGGCTAAAAATTCCTGCATCACTCATCGGCACCCACCCGAAACTAGTCATGCTTGTCATGCTTGGTCAAGAAACTGCAATTCTTTTTCGGACAACGATATAGAGGGTGCGCTCACACATTGCAGATTGATAAAGAGGGTGCGCTCATACTCGAGGCTCGAGAAATTGCTAGATTAGGGCTGCAATGTGTGAGCGCACCCTCTTTATCGTTGTCCGAAAAAGAATTGCAGTTTCTTGACCAAGCATGACAAGCATGACTAGTTTCGGGTGGGTGACGATGAGTGATGCAGGAATTTTAGCCCTTTTATCTTGTTGTTTCTTAAGATTTTTACGATGTGTATTTTATATTTTCCCAACTTGTTTGTGTTGTTGCCGGTAATATATACCGAGCTGCAGCGGAAATAAAGTTCAGTTGTAAGTAGCGCTGTGTCTGTGTCTCCTTCTCTGTCCGTTGTCCTGTCGCGCTTTTTAATCAGTAATTCCTGCACCCCGATGGCCACTGCCGACCTAGCATTACGTGCATGCCTGGTTACTTTCCCGCTCAGTGGCTGCGCGGAGCGGGCCGTAAAAAGCGCTCAGCTAAAATTGTTCTGATAGGGCCGACGCATAGATATTTCAGGCAGAGGGATGGCCGACATTGCTCACATCAATTCTCAGTATGAGCAGCTCTCATCGCAATACGGAAATTATGATTCAAACTTCCTCTACCCCTTTCTGAAGGTTTTGAGACATGTGCTCCTGGCAGTATTGTCGGGCTAGACATTATACCCAGATCCACTCCAATAAATTATAAGAGGATGAAGTCAGTTGCCACATAGCTTGTGCAAAGCTAAATCTGAAACTCACTGCTCCTTCCTGTTTTCAACTGTATTGAGAACCTTGTCTCAGTATGTGATGGGTCTGTGAAGAAAATTGACCATATAAACAATATTACTTAGAAAATAAATGTCCCATTCATATTAACCTGCATCTACCAACCACTGTACACTGCCTCACTACTGATTTGATATCTTTCAATTGATTTGCTTGAACTGTTTGCACCTGTAGACATCTTAATGATGATCACGAGGGAATGTTTCTTGTCATGTGATGTCATATGCTTAAAGTGAGTGAGGCTTGCGGGCATTTTCAAGGGCTATGGGGCATGCCGATGGTAAACACTCAATGTGAGTTTGATGGTGGACGCTGATAAAATATACTAGTTTGTGTGTAAGTCGCTATTTTTTAGTTCATGAAGTCTGCAGATGACTTTTAGTCGTTGCCATTATGTGGGAACACGGGGGGTCATACTGTGCAATACATTACATGTTTACCTGTGTCTACCCAATCTCATTAGTATGTGTTCAACAGTGAGCTGTATATGTCAAGGATTAGATTTGTCATTGTCTCAGTAAGACTAATGAATATTTACCTAAAAATGCTGAATGTGGATATTAGGGACCTATTGTAACGAACGTCAGTGTTAAACTGCATGCAGACTGCTCCGCCCGTCTCTCGACATGCCCTTTTGAATTAAAATAGATGATTTCTACAAGCCTTTCTCTGAAGTGGGCCTTTTTCGCACAAATAGCTGACCTTGATTATGAGAAAACTGGACCATTTTCGCCCCTTGGTCATCCAGTGTGTTGTTGCAGGTGTGTCCCTTAGGGAAATAAAAGTATTTTTGTTTTGATATACTTTCCAGATTGAAA